>VONZ01001463.1:0-141187 GCA_012976165.1 Labeo catla | reverse complement strand
ATAAGAATATTTCATCACATCATTTTCCATGTGTTTCACACCACAGAACAAAAAGTATCGCGAGTGGACCACAAAAATATGCTACTACATAGAGACTTCATGTATTTATTTATTTTTTTCCATTAATGCTGTTTTTCATATTTTTTGTTTGCATGTTATGCATTATTTTTTCAAGTTAAAACATAATTGAAACACATTTTGTTTTATGTTGTAGGAATACTGTGAGGACACAGATGTTACATAGTCATGACTACAGTCATACTTCCTTGAGGTCATTAATGGCAGAAATCGTTCACAACAGGACAGTAGTCCCAAAAACAACCCTTTTTTTATTTCAGTTTGTATTTCACTGTGAATACAATGTGTATTTAATGCATTTTTCCCCCAAAATTAATCATTTTTAGATATACTTGTAACTGCAACGTAAACAAAATTATATTGCATTTACAAGTGTATATGCTATTTGTTTTTTTATATCTACATTACAAATGTCCCTAAGGACATAGTGGCAACTCCCATTGTGGTGTGGTTTTGCATAATAGCCAAAGCTCAAGTGCAGAACTGAAAACTTGCTGGTTTTCTTGGTTAGCAATTATGTTCACTCGGTTTAGCTTGCTTCATCTTTATTTCTGTGTATTTCAAGTCCTCAGTTTGTTCAGTTCATTTCTACTGATTGTCTCAGTTTGCTAAGCTGTTTAGTTTTGTTTAATTTTAATTAGAGTTTTGTTGCCATTGGCAACCTTGGTTTTTTGTTTCATTGGCTCTACTGTGCCTTGTCAAGCCTCCGCTTCACCAGGTGCCTCATCCTTCTGACTCCGCTCTGCTTTGTCATCATCCTGGCTCCACAGTAGACTTTCAGGCCTATGGCTATGCCTGCACCATATTCGGTTCCACTGGGGTCCTTCATCCCTCTAGCTCCACTATCATCATGATTGCCATCATCTCCACGTTGGTCTGCACATCTTCTGGCTCCACCATGGCCCTCTGGATCAGCAGCATTACCCTTGTTCTCCACTCTTCTGAGTCTATCTTAATGTCCAACCTTCCTGACTCTGCCTTGGTCTGATCTACCTGGGTCCAGCATGAGAGTTCATCTGTCTGGCTCCATTAAGGTATCCCACTGTCTTATTCTTGCTGAAAAAAAAAAAATCGTTACATAGACTTGACGTGTGTGTTTTTATAATTTATAAATACTATTTTGCTTAGGTTTTTCATATGCATATTATCTTTTAATATTCTTAACATTGCATAAAAAGTAATAAATGACAATATCTTTTTAGTATTTTGTAGAACTATGACGAAACTCACCTTGTGGCTCCACCTCATCCACAGATCTTCCATCTTCACTTTGTCCCTCCGGTCAAATGGAATCACCACATTATGTAGCCCTCTTGCTCCATCTTGATCTCCAGCATTCCTGACTTTGACTTGGTGTTCTCCCTCCTTGTTTGTATTCTGGTCTGCATCACATAACGCTCCAATGTGGATCTCCAACCCTCTAGATTCATCAAGGCATCCATCTCCATTACCGTCTGCCATTACTCAACAAAAACACCGGTAACACTTAATAACATTCCATTGTAAGTCATTTATAAGCAATTACTTAATGATGAAATAATCATTTACAAAACATTTATAAAATTACTAAGTAATATGCTAACAGTTTGTGTATGTCTTGTTAATTCATTTACAAGTAATTAGTTAATAATTAACTAACCATTTACAAAACATGACTATGAATTCATAAACAATTAATAAGTGATATGTTAGTATTTTTATCTATGCTTTGTAGATTAAGTTATAAAGTTTTTACAAGTGATTAGATAATGAAGTAATAATTTACAAAGCATCACTATAGGTTCACAAATTATTAAGTAAAATTCTAACAATTTACAAATCTGTCATGTTATCTTTAAAAAAATAGCATATCATGAAATAATCAAACAGATCCTTAGTTGATGGTTAATAAGTTACTAGTTAATACAATATTAATCAATTATAAAGAATTGAAATGTCAATCATTGAAATGTTTACCCTCCATTGAAGATCACATCATGAATAAATCATTTACAAATCTTTCTGCATCCCCTAATCTAAAGTGTAAACAATTAATCAGTTGTAAATGTTTTACTCATCATTTGTAGATCTTTCCCCACCAGTGTTTATACCCACACAACCTGTAACCGGCAGGTTTGTAAAACATTTATAACTGATGAATAGTTTACACTTTAGATTAGGGGATGCAGAAAGATTTGTAAATGATTTATTCATGTGTTTACACAACAGGTTTTGAATATTTGTTGTGTGTCCTGCAGTGTAAGGGCTGATTGGTGAGGGTAAAGATGGTAAACACATGGAGTATTTTAGCACTGTCATTTGATGAGATCTTCAGCAGAGGGTAAAACTGGTTCACATTACCACTAGATCCCACACACTCCACACAGAACACAAGTCTGTGCTGATGAGAGAAAGGGTTTACACGGTTATTCACTTGACAGCAAATACTTTATTATTATTTTAAAAAAATAAAATAGTTTTAGAATAATTGCATTTTTGTGCTTTTCATCATATCACTTATTAATCATTTATGAACACATAGTTATGTTTTGTAAATTATTAATTCATCATTAAATAATTAGTTGTAAATTAACTTGTAATTGACCTGTAAATGAATTAACAAAACATACACAAATTGTTAGCATATCACTTATTAATCATTTGTGAATGTTTTGTAGATGATTATTTCATCATTAACTAATCACTTATAAATTACTTACAACTGAACGTTATTATAAAGTGTTACCCATTTTTCCAAATTTCCAGCAAAAAAAAAAAAAAAAACGTAATTACTACTTCCCCAACCCAACCCCCAACATTAGAGTATTGATTTGTAGAGTGGAATTAGTCAAGTTTTTTACTTGGTCAGTTACAAAAAAAAAAGTTGCTTCATGATCAAGTTTGTATAGTTTTATTAATTCCATATTATATAACTCCAATACATCACATGTTTGTTGTAAAGTGTGCGTCTCCTCCTCTTTGCTTCCATCTTGTTACTCCTAACTAGGTTAGGAGACCTCTCCAGCTCTCTTAAACCATTTAGGAGCTAAGACCTACACTCAAAAAAATATTTCAGCCCTTAACGTAATTCAATTACGTACATCTTTTCCACGCATTTAGATTACATAGTTTTAATTTAAACAAATCAAGTAAACTTAATGTGATTCAAATGCATCAGTCTTACGTAAATGAAACAGGTAAAGTTGACGTAATATTTCAAACCCTGCTCAGTGTTCATGTGTTTCCACACTACAGAGTGTTCAAGTAGCATTGACACAGTGTTGGAGTTAAGGAGATCATTATGTCACAATTGACCAATAATGATCAACACCTGCTGTTTACAAGCAGAATCACAGAAGGAAAGAGAAACACAAGAATCAGACACAGCTAAAGATAAAATGAACTTAAATAAATTTAATAGACATTAAATCTCTGATTAAACAACTCCACAAACATTACAGTTTGATTTGATTTCTGTCATATATCCACAAATATTATTTGAGAACATCTAAACAGAGGTTTAGATGTTTTATTTATTTATATTTTTTAAGTTTCAGTTGACCTCACCATCATGGCGATCAGGGTTTACTTTAGTTGGACTCTTGACTTTTGTTTTTTTTTTTTTGGCTGCTTGTAATTGTGTTTGTAAAGCACATCTATTACAGCAAAAAAAAATCTGATTTGGTGTTTTTGGTAAAAAAAATTTTGGTTGTGAAATCATTATCATCCAGTGGCCTGATGCACTGATCTCATGCGGTTAGTCTATTATTTTTATAATGTTTGCAACAGGTGTATGAACTATTATGGATTATCTATTATTGTTTATCTTATACATTAAACTTTGAAATCTACGGTGTCCTTTTGACACACACAGACATCAAGAATCAGCATTTGAATCTCAACAATGGTGACATTCAACAGCTGCATGCTGGGTAACAGCAGATTATAAAACTCACCCATGACTCCCAGCATGCAGCTGTTGAATGTCACCATTGTTGAGATTCATATGCTAATTCTTGATGTGTGTGTGTGTTTAAGTAACACTGGAGATCTTGAGGTAATAATAGTAACAGTTCATGCGACTACTGTAGATATCATGAAACCAAAAGGTAAACCACAGAACGATATCAGCAAATCAGGCCACTGGATGATGATTTATTAAATGTTCTTGGTTAATTATTATTGAAGGTATACATCAATAATAATTAACCAAGAACATTTAATAAAACTATTTTTTCTTGTTGTTTGTTTGTTGCTATAATAAATGTGCTCTACAAACACAAATACAACAACTAAAGAGAGAGAGAGAGAAAAACTAAACTAATAAAGTCAAGGGTCCAGAGCCCAACTAAAGTAAACCCTGTTCGCCATGATGGTGAGGTCAAATGAAAAGTTTTTTTAATAAAACATCTAAACCTCTGTTTATATGTTCTCAAATAATATTAGTGGATATATGACAGAAATCAAGTCAAACTGTAATGTTGTTTGTGGAGTTGTTTAATCAGAGATTTAATGTCTTTATTTATTTAAGTTAATTTTATCTTTGGCTGTGTCTGATTCTTGTGTTTCTCTTCAGTGATTCTGCTTGTAAACAGCAGGTGTTCATCATTATTGGTCAATCGTGACATAATGATCTCCTTAACTCCAACACTGTGTCAATGCTACTTGAACACTCTGTAGTGTGGAAACACATGAACACTGAGCAGGGTTTGTTTAACACTGGGAAATATTACGTCAACTTTACCTGTTTCATTTACGTAAGACTGATGCATTTGAATCACATTAAGTTTACTTGATTTGTTTAAATTAAAACTATGTAATCTAAATGCGTGGAAAAGATGTACGTAATTGAATTACGTTAAGGGCTGAAATATTTTTTTGAGTGCATCTCCTTTCTGTTCCACTGGAGAGTTCACAACATCTTCTAAATGTTTTGCAAATGTTATCACTAGAGTTGGGGTACTCGGACTCGAGTCCGGTCTCGAGTACAATTTTTAGGCGACTCGGACTTGTCACGGACTCGGATGCATTTTTACTCGGACTTGACTCGGACTCGAGCCTTTCGAACTCTGAAAATATCCCGAGTCCGTCCGAGTCCAGAGACAGTTGACGGAATGTCACTGACTCGATGCATTATCACGAAAGTCTTGTCCAGTACTTGAAAGCCGACGGGTTTATGTGCGCACTAGAGATGCGCGGATGAGCTCAATCGTCACCCGAATCCGCAGCTTCAAATAAATTATCCGCCCGCCACCCACCCGCAGCTGTATCTTTCTCTGATTTAGATAACCGCACCCGACCGGCACCCGATCGTCGTTTACGATTATTCTTAGTTTTGCATGATGATATGATGAATGTATGGTTCATTTTTAACAGCAGATTGATTCAGCTGATCTGCACATCGCTGCACACTTATATAAGCTTAATCGTTCGTGCTTTTAAGACAAAGCAACGCTAAAACAAATAACGTTAACTGCATCTGGACGTGACTCTCCGCAATCTCTGATGAAATCGGTTGGGTGTTTGAACGTCTAGGATCCTTGGACAACAGTTTACAGGGGTTCACCCAGTTTAAGAAATTTCAGATCATAAAAATCGAATTATTTTCATTTTTAAGGTATTGTTTTCGTTATAATGTACTGATTCAAATTAGTAATCAATAATAATTGTTAATTTTACTACTCGGCAAATCTGGTGCTGGTGCCGGCGCGGGCGCATGTCAGGCGCAATTATCAAACATATTTCAAAGGAAGCCGGCGCCACATTCCCTACCGTCTTTACTATGTGTTTTGAGCGAATATTTGCATTTATTCACCTACGATTGAATTAGAAATGGTGGACTGTCATGATTTTGGCCAATGCAGGACACTACTGAATGATGCGCATCAGAGGGAATTTAGAAGTGGGTATACACAAAACCGACGGATTAACAAATGGGTATCCGCAGGTACTGCACTACACCACTTAATATTACCCCACTCAATAGCATTAACACAGGCGTAACTCCCTTCAAACTTGATCTGGAATGTCTTTTTTCTGTCACAACTTCTCGAACAGGTGAACACACAGACACACACACAAAAATGAAATCGTTTGCCTGAAAAAAATATTTAGAACAGGTTCATATTTTAGAAAATGTAGTTAATGTTTGCCTCATTATTGATTCATCTCATCCACCCGCGACCCACCCGCAAACAATCAGAATGCATTTTTTTATTACCCGACCCGCGGATATAAACCGCCATCCGCGCATCACTAGTGCGCGCACACTCAAAGCGCGATCCCAGAACGCGCCTCTCAGTCAGTGTGTGAATACAGAGTTCTCTTTCACTTCTAATAGGTTCTGTTATTGCTACACACATGCTCGTATTGGAGACTATTCATGTAGATGAAGTCGGTTTTGTCTTAAGTAAACCTGAACAGCTGGGAGAAACACTGATGCGTCAAAATATTTGATCTGTGCGTCAGATCTTAAAGCGACAGCGGCGTAAACCTGCAGCAGCAGACCACATCAAACAATAATCAAACAACAAAAGAAAAAGAGAAAATCACTCATTGTTCTTGACTGAATCACTTATTAACTGTAATAAGAATCATCTTTAATGTATACAGTGAAGATTTTGCAGTGTTTTATTTTAACATTTATTACTTCATGAAATGTCTGTAGTCTATTTCTGTAGTAGCCTTTATATAGACCTACATAAAAAAAAAAACTTACAAAAAAACCCCTACAATTCTATTTTAAAAAAAGATTCTATTTTAAAAAAAATATTATTTCATTTGTATTATTATTTTTGATTAATATATGTATTAATACTTTTGCTTGTAATACTTGGAGTGTTTACTTGCCTTGAGCTCAAGAATGTTTTATTTACATTAGCTGATTCGTTTTTTTTTTGTATTGAAATTATTATTATTTAAACATGGTGGCAGTTTCTAGCTTAAAAGAAAAATAATTTTTCTAACATCTTTGCAGCAACAGTTTGTATGGGTCCAAAGCCACCTTGGATGTGCATGATTTTCTAATAATTAAAATGGTACATCATCAATTATTCCTTATATAATGTAATTTATTGTAATTAATGTAACTATAAATGCATTCAAAAATAAAACAGGTGTGAGTTTGCTGTGACTTATGGAAAGTATATGTAGGGCTTTATACACAGTTTGTGCCATTGTAAAGACTAGGTTTATCCCTCAAAACCTCATTTTCATCCAAAAAAATAAAGTCATATAAAACCCAAAACACACACAGCCACAATCAGAAATAAAAGAGGTGCATTTTCTGCTCTTAAGATCCCATTCACCTACTCCTTTACCCCTATCGTTGAATTTATACATTTACTACATTGATGAATAAAATCAAGTCCCGTCCTATAATTTTTCACATTCTAAAACCTGTTTCACTCTAAAATATGTCACATTACATAGATCAGCCATAACTTCTGTTACATGACTTTAAGTTTGTTAAGCAGAGCATGGACACTTATGAGATGTTGTGAAATCAAAAATCAAAATGGCAAGATCCACTAGAGGTTTGCTTTTCTTACATTTCAACTGACATTGCATTTTTCTATTTGTAAAGGTTAAAATCAGGGGTGCCCAAACTCGGTCCTGGTCCTTGGTTTAGCTCCAACTTGCCTCAACACACCTGACAGGGGGTTTCTAGTATAAGCTTGATTAGCTGGTTCAGGTGTGTTTAATTGGGGCTGGAGCTAAAATCTATAGGACACCTCCCTCCAGGACCGAGTTTGGGCACCCCTGGATTAAAACAATGTTAAGATACTGACAGTAGTGTTTCCTTGGACTCGGACGGACTCGACTCGGACTCGGCCCTTTGGGACTCGGACTTGAGTCCGACTCGGCCCATTTTGGACTCGGACTCGTCTCGGACTCGATTGGTAAAAGACTCGGACTCGACTTAGGTGGACTCGAACCCAACACTAGTTATCACAGCTTTGAAGTTTTGTTTACATTTTTGCCATTTTAATAATGGCAAAACATTTATTTTATTTATTTAAGACTCCGCAAGTGTTTTATTGTTCATGTTTTGAAATTTGTTGATGTCACTTTTCTCCCTAAAATGGCTTGCCATGCTTATAAAACATGCTAAAAACTAAAAGGGGGAAAAAAAGATTTTTTTGTTATATAAAGGTGCAATTAAATTGGTTTTAAAACACATTGACACTGGTCTTTTTGTCTTCTTAGATCAGGCACTCTTTATTCATCTTGGTCTTGGTAATGCAGCATAGTGTCATGTCTGTGTGTTGTGTATGTACAAGTCCCTGTAAAACACATTGGTCTCTGTAATCCAGGGAATTGACATGATTTGTGTATTGTAAAATGAGTGTCCTTATAAACCGGTAGGACCCTCCAAATCACAATAATGTAATGGGTGGGAACATTTTAGGAGGGGTGTGGCTGTCCCCGAGTACCACCAAAATATCAGGTTGTCATATTATCTGTTTTATTGTGTGTAGAGAAAATTCTAAGCCAGATTCTTAATCTGCAGATGAAAATAAATGTTTTGATAGTTTTATTATTTCTGTAGGGCATTGGGAAAGATGTGTCCCCTTAAACCACCATACAACCGGTTTGGCGCTCAAAGTCCTGCTAATCCACAAAAACCAGTGTGTGTGTGTGTGGTCACTTCTCACTGCTAGTTGACAGTATGTTGTCACTTTCACTTTTTTCTTCACTTTTATTTGGATAGATCTGTGTTACAGTTGGGGGAAGGGTAACATCCTGCATCCTCTGTTCTTGATCTGATCAAAGGACGTCACCTCTGAGTACTGTGTCAATATCTCTAATACCTACTAAATGTATATGAACTACAATGTATCACTGCCTTAGTTAAACTTTTGATGACTGCAGCGACACACAGCACATTCTCAATAAACAACTGAAGATACTCAAGAGTCTCCTGGTCTTCACTTCTGAGTTTCCAACATTCAGTACACACATTATTCCACCGGACACAATTGTGACCAACCATAAGACACAACCATTCACACACTTTTCCCATTTTTTTTTTATAAATTATTTAATAAAATAATTATTGATTATGTCAAAGGGTTACTAATGACACATCATTTGGATATTTTCATGTCTGGAAAAAAATGGGATTAAAAAGGTTAATACAAAAGTAATGTGTCGTCACGTGTCGTCATCTCAATATAACAGGAATCATTTGATGGCGTGAACGCAGTCTAATTTCTGTAATCTTGAGATGAACACATGACTTTATATTCAGAGCTGTTCACGTCCTCTGACACAAATGTTAAACTGTTTGATTGAATAAGTCATCACAATCTGTTTGTTGTGTGTTTGGTGACAGTGTCAGTGCTGGAGGGAGATTCAGTCGCTCTAAACTCTCACTGAAATCAGTGATGGTGATGAGATTCAGTGCAGGTTTGGAGATGAAAAAACTTTCATAGCTGAAGTCAATAAAAAGGCTGAGAGATTGAACACGTGATGATGTTCCTGATGGGAGATTCAGAGACAGACTGAAACTGGACAAACAAACCGGACAAACTGACCGTCACAAACATCACAACTGAACATGATGGATGTTATGAACAACACAACAGTTTTTATAGTAGGCCGTACAGGAGGCTTTATTATATTTATTTATTTTTTTTTTTGTTTCACCATCTACAGTGAGTCAAGTATCAGTTTCATGTGTTTTATTTATTACAGTTACATGTAAAGAAACATATTTTCACGACTAATTACAATTTACATTAACAGCCAGGTTTATATTTAACTTTCTATTAAATGTTTTAATCATCCTGCTTCCTCTCGATGTTTGTTCCTCATCTGCTTGAATGTCTTCATTCCTCCTCATTTATCTTTATTCTCTCATGTTTTCCAGCTCGTCTGCCTGTTTCTGTCATCAGCAGTAACTCTTCACACTGTTCTTCATCATCATCCTCATGTTCACTGTTGTGTTCATCTGTGAATGTGAGTGATGTGAGTGTCTCCTGGTTCAAAGGAAACAGTTTATTGTCCAGCATCAGTGTGTCTGATCTCAGCATCAGTCTCTCTCTACATCTGGAGGTGGAATATCAGGATAAAAACACCTACAGCTGTGTGATCAACAATCCCATCAGAAACCAGACTCAACATCTCAACATCACTCAACTCTGTCACACGTGTGCAGGTACCGCAGCGCGGATTTTAGTTGATGTCTGCACTGATATTAGCTTTTATTGACTGAGCTGATCTCCGTTTGATGTGTTTATTCCTCAGACTCCGCCCACTGTTGTGGTTCTACTGAAGCTGTGATCTGATTGGTCCTCTCTGCTCTGGTGGGCGTGGCTACTGTCATCGTTCTGCTTTATGACATCAGATCCAGAAGAGCTGAACCAGATCAAGCACAGATTCACACATCAGGTGTGACGATGTCATTTCTCACAAACTGCTTTTCCAACATTAATATTTGTGAGATTTATTAATTTATGGCTTGGTATGTTCATCGTTTTCATGAAGAATTGAAATCTAAAGCAGAACGCTGAACTTTAAAGGTTCTTCGAGTGTTTTTTTTTTTTTTTTTTAGTGTTTTTGTCTCTTTCAGTATCAGATATATTAAAAAAAGGCTTTGATTGTATTTTTACTACTACTTTGTTTTGTTTTTGTTTTTTTACTGTGTTTTCACTTGCCTTTATCAATAAAGTTGAGGTTCAACACTCTCATTATTACATTTATAATGTCGAGTGCCTTTATTTTAAAGAGCTCAGCAGTGCACCACATATAGAGATTTACATCATTAAAATATTATTTAAAACATTATTTGTACATGATTACATTATTACTAGCACTTTCATTTTCTTTTGTTTTTCTATCTACGATTGTAAACAAACTAATTACCCCAAGCCAATCCTTTAACCTGGACAAAAATCAGCAGGGAATCAAATATTCTCTCCATCATTAAATTTGTTGCTTTGTCCAACAAAGTCTGATTTTGACTTCAGGAACTCTGAGCATCTTATCCACGACACTTCAGCTGAAGAACATAAGAACAGTACAGTACTACAGTTTTTACAATTGCTAGGACACATTTCTCAAAACTAAAAATATTTCTTTTTTTTTCTTTTCTTTTTCTTTCTTTTTTCTGTCACCTGCAACCTGAGTTTGACCTGCAACAGCAAAAGAGAAACTACAATCCAGCAAACAGGGAGCATTAACTTCCTCCAACTTAATCTTAACTTCATAACAAACTTTCTTCCAGTAACGTAAACACAATGTTTATTCAAACTTATATGGTTTTTAATAATTACACATATATACATTGATCATGGAAAGTTTTCTGTGAAATGCTTTAGTTGGATGTTCATGTATTTTTTTTTTTAATGTATAAATGTTCAGAGAGCAATGTTCCCCTAATGTTTGCAAATATTCCATAACCAAAACAAACAAACAAAGTTTCTAAATCAAGTTTCTACAACATGTTTGATCATTTTGAAACATCCAGAAATAATGTTTTCACAACATGAACATTAGCACAGCATATATTCATAGTAAGAATATATAACATATATATTCACAGTAAGAAACAGGGCTGAACCGGAGCATGTAGTCAACTAGGAATTTCCCTGAATGCAGCTTTAAAGGTTTGTAGTTTTATAGCAACTTGTCAATCACCTCAATAGTTACACACATTCATTTCATGGCAACACATGTAAACTGTATTTTGTTGTGGTGCGTCTTTCTCAAGTTGCATTTTTCCCCTCTGAAACATGACTGATTTTGCAGTGGAAATGATGTGATGCTGTCATTACTGGGACAGTTACACTCTGTGTGCTGTAGGGGGCAGCATTTAACTTCATTAACATCGTCTGCAACAGCTAATGTGGCTGTGAGCCTAAAGTGGTCTGTATATCTCAACCACGTTTCTAAAGGCCCAACACTGCATGTTTTCCATGTGTCCTTAATCAAACACACCTGATTCAGATGATCAGCTCATGAGCACAGACTCCAGGACCTGAACTGAGTGTGTCAAAGGACAGAAGCAAAATGAGCAGTGTTGGGGGAAACCACTGCCGTATATGATGACACAAATGTGACTCTGTTATCTAAAACATATCAGATTTGGCAAACAGGAGAGGACCACCCAAATGCCATCATTCTACATGTAGGCCGGAGCAAGGTGTTAGATCCGGATCAGAATTAAAATAAAAGTGGTTTGGGCCAGTTGTGGTTTATTTTATTTTATTTTTTATTTTCATGGCTGACATGTGGATACTTGTGACTGTGACTCAAATTTGTAGAAGTTATTGAGGAAATCTAAACCAAAGGGAAAACCACACCATCATATTGTCACGTCTCAGGCAACAGGCGATCATCTAATCACCAAATCTAATCACCTTACAGGAAAATTCACTTCAAGAATGAAAATAACAGCATCGATGAGTTTTGCTGGTAAAAACAGTGTAAACTGAAAGAGAAATCTATATTATTATATCTCTACATGAAGCATAAACTTCAGTTTCACAAAAAGACAAATGTATTATTTAAAAAATGTCTAGACACACTCTCCAGCCTTAAGTCATTACAAAACTGAACAAAGATGTGAGACAAATATAATGTGCTTCTCCTGCAATGAGTGACCGCCTGTGAATCTTGCAACCAACGCTAATTTCTCTTAATATTTAACGTTTATGAATTATTTAACTTCAAAACACATAATTATAAACAAAAAATTATTTCTCAAGAAGTGAAATGAAATGTCAATCATAGCCAATGAAAATCTGGGGTTGCACCAGGGCTGACCAATCAGATGTCAGGTGTCTTATCTTCTCTGCTCAGGACTTCAAAGCAATATGAACAATCTAGTAACTACTCATAAGAAACTCTGCTTAAAGAAATGACACAGTAATGTTTGGTTGAATGAGGTCGATAGTAAGGCACATGCAGCTCTGTTGTTCTGAGTCTGAAACCTGCACTGTTAAAAATCACTGTAAAAAAACGGCCAATTTTTTTTGGCGCCAGGGTATCCTGGATGAATTTATGACGTGGTCCTGGGCCTCGTGGAATTTGGCTCTTTGGTTTCAACCAAATGTTCTGATTGAATCTTCCATTTGTCTGATTCGCTCTGATACCCTACATCAGAATAAATTTAGGGTAATTTCAAAGATGTTTCCAAAACAAAAGTTACGGCCAGACGGTCGTACCACATGATGTTTTGACACTTTGAATAACAGAAAATTTATAAATGACTAATGTGTTTTGAAAAGGTAAAGCTGATACATATGTGTTAAGAATTATATACATATACTTCTTATATAATATTCTTATATAACTTCTATATAAATGTAACCCAATTTTTAACTGAAAAAAATGCAGTCGGACAGAAAATGTGGGCGTCACATCATCATGACGAAGTTCGACAAAGTAAATTCTATATTGGGACTTCACCCTAAAACAGCTAAGGGTGGAAAATGATCAGCAAAAAATAATTTCATGTCACTTTTTATATCACCTGGACTTAAGTAAAACATATTCAAAGAAATCTTTGTTATATTTGATATATTTTGGGTTTTATGAGTTGTTCTCCCAGGACACATTGCCCTTTTAGAATAGCTATAGAAAACAGCCAAAGTGATGATTTATTTGATGCAAACAAATATGTAATATTCAAAATATGCTGCATGTATGACGTATCTGTCCTAGAGTGGAGGCACAGACATTTCTTGTATTTTTACATTTCTGTCTCGTCTTCATTCTCAGGGGTGAGCAGCTCCACCCCTTGAGGTCTCCTGCTCACATTAGCTCATCCCTGAACAGTCATTTAATGTAATTTGTGGAACACATTTTTTAAATGTAATCCTGAAGACTTTTGTTAGATTTGTCAGATGTGTTTGATCAGGGTTGGAGCTAAACACTGCAGAATATTGTCCCTCCAGGAGCAGGGTTTGACACCCCTGTTCTACCATGAAATGAGCTGTGCCAAACCCTGCAATTAACAAAAATCTAGTTGGAAATGCAAAGATGCAGTCAAATAAATGTAATACTATTAGTTTTACATGCAAATATTAACATTTGCACAATTTTTAAACTCAAAATAAATAGAAAGTGGTCTGTGTGCAGGGGCCATAGGACATGAGGGCCTGTAAGTCTCTTCCCTAGGGGCCCCTTATAATAATATACAAATATTACAGAAATAAGACAATCAGTTAATGAAAGTAAGACTGTGGGATGGATAATGTTTTCTTGTAGGCCTATTTTATTTGATGTACTTTATGTGACACTCATTAATTTGAACGCTGTCTACATCACACATAGAAATCATCACCTATGGTTAATCTAATATTAATAATTTCTATAATAATTAATAGAATCATTTCTTAATTTAAAATAAGATATTAAAATTATTATGGTCGAGACGAGACGAGAAATGGATGTAGTGGATTTTCCCTCAACACAGCATCTCGAGGCCACAAAATAAGGATGTCGTTACCTCGACAAAATGAAGTGAACCGAACGTGTCCCCTCCCGGGCACCGTAAACATCCATTAAAGTGCAAGGAAATTTAGTAAACATAACAGTAGATACTAGTAAAGAGCACCACCTAGAATTGCCGTGAGGAACTGCAAACCATGATGCCAATATAGGCCATATATACTGAACAGGTGATGTAAAGTTTATATACATCACGGTTTCTATATAATGTACCAGCATCAGCCAGTCACTACCAAATACTGACTGCTCATTACATGAATACTTGAATAAATTCAAAGATGAAATATTGATTTGAGTAAAACAAATATTTTATTTCAGCTTATCACACTGGCACATAGTTCATTTCAATATACAAAACAACTTGACAAGCAACAGAGTGGTGCGAGTGAGAGATGAATTGTGTGTTTGACTTCATTTTGTTGTGAATATTGGTGAAAATGTCAGAAGTGTCTGGTCAGGGAGACGGAGTCGTCATGTTGAGGCTGGCTGTTGACCATACAGGCACATGTACTTGAGGTAGTTTCTGAAACAAAGACAAAAAAAAACAAATAAATACAGACTATACGTATACTTTTAAAATAATAAACAAGTTCACATAATCCACTGATACGTCAAAATGACACACGAGTCTGGAAAGGACTTGCACTGAGCTTCGTGACACACATGCGGTTTGAAATAGTCCAGCTCAGTTATTTCTGGTTCTGTATACTGTCAATGTGCTGTAATCACCTAGATGACTAAATGCCCCTTAAAATGACAGTCTTCAAGATGATTTTAATATCTGGACATTCAGAGACAGGAGAAGACAGAATCTGATGATTACCGTGTATGGGTGCCGGAGATGGAAAATAACGAAGTACTTTGTTACTGTACTTCAGTAGATTTTTCTGGTATCAGTACTTTACTTCACTGTTTATTTATCTGACTACTTTTTACTTTTACTCCATACATTCATTTTGACAACAGGGTCACATATAAAGATCAGATCAACCACAGGTCTACAACAGCCCAAACAACTGAGAAAACAAGACAGCAATGAGAAAATCCAGAAACAAACAACTGTTAACAGCGTCTTTAATATGTTTCTGTGCCTTGACCGTGGTGGGATCCTTGCTGTCTATGGAGCTTCAGAGAGCTCTCCAATTTAATCAAAAATACCTTCATTTGTGTTTCGAAGATGAACAAAGGTCTTTTCATTTTTGGGTGAACTGTCCCTTTAAATAAAACTGAATCTGCATGTGTCACTGAGATATATATGATAATGGTTGTGAAATTATTAACTAATACAGCCTTAAAAACACTATATTGATGCTGCGGTCGGTCTGTGTCCTCTTTGTTTTTCACTCCGTAAGAAAATAAACGTGTGGCGCGAGAGCACGTACGTGAGAGGCTGGAAATGGAGATGAAGCACGATGCCGAACACAAGATGCGCCGCAGCCTTGAGTTCAAGGCTAATGAGAATGCGGTCACTGCTTTCTAGAATCTAAATAAGAAGGAAAGCAAACGTAAAGCATGTTCTCTCTCAAAATCTGGGGCTGAAATATTGAAATTGGTTTTGGGGAGTGGGGTCAGGGTGGGCCAAGCTTCTGATTGGGTGGGACAGAACCACCCGCCCTGTGCCTTGAGTATTTCATTTTTCTGGATGTGTGAGGTCATGGCTCTATTTTCATTCTGTGTTCGAGTCTGATGGTTTGGGTCGCCCCTGTGCACCTGCGTCTAGTTGCGTGCGCTGTTCGATTGACTGTATTAAGGACGCTGAAGCAGAGCCTTGCAGGAGAGAAGAGATACACCAGCAAACAAGCTTCTTTGTTTCTTTATTTGTCCTTCTTTATTGCTTAAGTTGATTTGGTAATTTCAGTGTTCTTTGGTTAAAGTTTCAGGTTATATTATTTTGGGTTAATTGTCTTTCGTGAGTTATTTGGAGGTTTTTTGTTTGTTTGTTTGTTTGTTTGTTCTTGTTTTTGTACGATACCTGTTCCCAATGATTTGCTCTTTAATAAATATTAACAGTGCATTTTGGGTTTCAAGTGTCCTTCATCAATAATAAATAGAGCTAAATAGGGGTTTGTAACAATGCTTTTATGATAAAATGTGCATTAATATTATAACAGTGAGATTATTAACTCAAGTAGGTTGGAAGCATGGGAACTAATGAAGGTTTGCTTGATACTGAGAAAAAAGACAATGGATCTCAAAAATGTGTGTGAAATGGGCGTACGATCGAATTTATGAACAAATCACGAATCACCAAAATAATTGTACTAAAATGTATTCTCAATTTATGAAAAAAAATATAGGAACCACTGAAACCACCAGCACACAAAAAAGCACTTAGTCTTAAAATCATGTTAATAAGTTATAGTTCCTCTTAACACAATTATA
This sequence comes from Labeo catla, assembly GCA_012976165.1. Classification (NCBI taxonomy): domain Eukaryota; kingdom Metazoa; phylum Chordata; class Actinopteri; order Cypriniformes; family Cyprinidae; genus Labeo; species Labeo catla. The sequence goes on along the minus strand of VONZ01001463.1, from coordinate 124,288 downwards.
ATTGTATTAAAGTATGTTACATAAATTGTCATTTATAATCCACATTATGGGCCAGATTTACTAATAGCTTGCACCAGCATGAATCCTCTTTTGGCATTGAAAACTACCGTCAGGATTTACTAAAGACATGCAGTGAGAAACAAGCATTTAAAAGACAGGCACACGCCTTATTGAATATGTATTTGTAGGAGTTTCCCTCTCAGTTGCTAGATTTATAAGAGCAGAGTATTTCAATGAATCACACAACTCCATTTACTAAGATTTGCCTTCGTAGATTTACTTGTATTTGTGGCGTTATTTAATGCCCAAGAAAAGTATGTCTTGAAGCAGGTGGTTATTTGCGCTGCTCTGGTAGATTGTGTTGGCCATTATGAAAATGATCTGCTGTGTTTGTGTTCTTTAATGTGCACTTTGTCAGTAAATCACCCGCGAACATTACACTCCCTTCATCGCGTTTATGGGATTGTGCTCTCGCTGTGATGTGAAGTCTTTGGACTGCAAAAATTCAAATATCACTCAATCAAAAGAAATCATTCAACCATTAGTATTGATAAATGATCAAATCCTGAGATCTATGGAACTTTTCTAAGACCATGCTGTGTGATTTCATCATTCAGCTTACTCATAATCACTTAAGTAAGAGTAAATAAGTTGTTACCTTGAAAAAAGTTACTATGTTAAAAGCACTTCACATAAAGTTGCACGAATAATTGTTAAAGGATTTTGTCTGGATTCAAACAGTGACATGATCTCATTCCTAAATGTCAATGATTCACCTGCGTCCATGATTAAACCTTAAACAAAAATCATAGCATTCAAGTCTGTTCATGCTGCTGCTGTTGAGGTATGAAACTTCACAAAGAGTCTTTTTAACCATTCCTGTCTTACAAATATTCAAATATTGTGTAATATAATATTCTTGTTCACCTTTTGAATGTAATTTGGCTTAAAAATGCATTTATTGATTACATTATTTCTCCACTACACTAAAAAAATAACAAACACAATTTGTTGAGTCAGCTTAAAATAATTTGTTACCCTGCTGCCTTAAAATTTTAAGTTCAGTCAACTAAAATAAGTTTATTCAACTTGAAATGTTAAGTACTAAGTAACAACTTAGATATTTGTGTTTGTTAAACTTAACAGATGGGTAAGTAACCCAGCTGCCTTAACATTTTAAGTTGATTCAACTCAAATGTCTAAGTTGTCACTTAGTATAATTTAACATTTCAAGTTGAATAAACTTTTTTTTTGAGTTGACTGAACCTAAAATTTTAAGGCAGCCAGGTTACAAATTATTTTAAGTTCACTCAACAAATAGTTTTTTACAGTGTAGGTGGCAACAAGTGACTTAAAAAATGAAAAATCTGATTCATCCAGTAATGAATCAAGCAAAGTATTTATTAAGGCCCCGAATCGAAAAACGAACTGATATGACGTCATTTCGAACAAAATCAGGCCAAAACAAAGTTTGTTTTGAGTTCATTTCAGCAGTTCGAAACAGCTCACCAAAGCAATCTTTTTGGGGGAGTTTGTTTTGGCTCCTAAACACCTTTGGGCTACAGTTGGTCCATGTCCATTACGCAGTCACTGAGCGTGTTCTGATGGGATTTTTTTTCATTTTTTTTCTTTTCTCATTCCACAGAGGTCAGACAGGAAAACAACATCACCATCAAGTTAGTGAAGTTATGAGCAGTACAACATGAAAACACAGAAGTGCACCTGTACGATCACTCACAGAGAGACTTTAAAGATTCAGAGAAGGCATTTAAATCCTAGAAAGAAATTGCAACGAAGCTTGGTGTCCACAACCCAGAATTATGCAAAAAGGATGTAGAGAAACACCCGAGACTAGTTTGCCAAAGCCATGTAAAGAATGAAGGAAACAGTAGAGATAAGGCAGCGAATCCAAATAAATAAATGCTGTTACACCATACTGCTGCCGCTGCTGTTGATTTTACTACGGACGTAACTCAGACACAGTAGGCTCATTTGAGACGAGCAAGTTCTGTGCAGAATCGATCACCGGTGATCACCGCGAGATACATGCCGGTTAGAAATGTGTCCGAGTTACGTCCGCCTTGCTCTGATGTCATGCTGACGTGTGCCAAAAAACTCTGGTGACGGTGAGGCGGCTGTGCTGGATTGAGCAGTCGAGCACAGTATCTCTCCACCGACTGCACTGACCAAAAGCATGATGGGAAACGCCTGACTGATGACACAGCTTAAAGCTCATTGGTTCAGACAACTGTGATGTTGCCATTCTTTTCTAAAATGTTTTATTTTTTAATCTAATATCGTGTGGTTATGTGTTTAAATGATGCATGAATATTCACAAACACTATGCCAGTGCGATCTGTGAGATTGTTGTCATATTTCCATAAAAATCTAAAATACACGTTTGTATTAAAGTAAAAATGGATAAATACGCCTTTTGTATGGAATTAAATAGCAAGCACTTTGAGTGTCTTGTTCATCATATTTATTTTGATATAAAACAACAGAGCTGAAATTATATCATGTTTATCAGTAACACAGCACGTGAGTGTGATAATGCGATATCTTTGATCTCGTAGGTGTCTGTTCTACTTCTCCAGGTCAGAACTGTCCGTCTTGACTGCTCTTATTTCACTGCAGCCCCTACTCTCACCTACATTTCAGGTGAGACGAGGCGCATCTCAAACAAGCCTAATTCTAACCGGCATGCATCTTGCGATGATCACTGGTGATCGATTCCGTGCAGAATTTGCTCATCTTAAACGACCCTACGCTTTCATGAGTGCGGTTGCCAGATATCAAGAGATCAAGTCCCCGTATCAGAGCTTCGCTGTTACAAGGATACATTTTATACCCGGTGTTTTGCTTATTTTAAGCAATCTGGCAACCACGCACACGAGCTCGCTCTTCTTTGCGGAAGCACTGACGATGATCTGAGAACACAGTTAAGCTGGAGTTTAGTTTAACATTACTCAACTGCTGTTGAATGAATAAGGAAACAGAGGCAGTTCCAATTTGGAAATACTATTAGGAATTTCACTGTTCATTTGTTTTACCAGTTTTCATAATATAGACAGAGAGTGTGCATAAATCTTTGGTATTAATTTATAAATGTTACTGCACTAAACATTTTGTATTTACTTTGTAACAATAGCTGTTCTGTCTAAATTGTTTTTGTTGTTGTTTTTTTCTTTTTTAATGGGGGCAAAAGAAAATCATGTCTTTTTAATTATTTAAAAGCAAAGGCAAACATGTTGAGATATACATCGAATATCGTAAAAATGTTGACAATATCAAGATATCACATTTTTATATATATCGCCCAGCCCAATTCCAGTGTGAATAAAAGATGATATCAAGCATATTTATTCTGTTTCTTTTTTTTGCTAAACATTTAGTTGCAGCTGAATACCACGAACAAAAATCAACAGGCTTCATAAAAACAAGATTCACTTTTGCAAAATAGAGCTGCGTGATTCTGGATCAACTGGGCTGTTGTTGTTGTGATTCTTTTACGATTCTGAAGAAAAAAAAAACATTAGACAACTAAACAAAATCACATGTAGGCCTAATTTATAAGTAAATGATTCAGCGATTCACTCAAGATTTACTTGGTTCATTACTGGATGAATCAGTGTTTTTGAACAAATGAGCCCCCCTTTCACCATCTACTGACATGACAACATAATCGATAAATCTTTAACATTATTTGAAAAGTCAAATTAACTTTTCAAAGTATGATTTACTCTGTTTTGATCTCTATGGCATGACATATGGCATATGTAGAAATGTATGTAAGCCAGGATTTCATAAAAAAGGGGGCTTTAAAAGTATTATTATTTAATGTTAACTACTGTCTAGCATAGTGTTTATGTATATGATAACATTTTTAACATTAACATTAGCCATCATTCCAGAAGTGACGGAATATATATATATATTACTTTGACTTGGCTAAAAAAATCAAACACACTGCTGTACAATAATCAATAAATCATTTGTAATCTATCATTTCTTTTGCATATTTTTTTTTCCTAAGGACAATTTTAGGATTGTTTTGTATACTGCAAAACGTTTTCCATATTCATGACAGAATAAATGATAATAAATGATCCTGAAAGAAAACATGCCCAATGTCTGTTTGCTACAGCAACAAACACAACCTTCATGTGTCTGACAGATAAACCACACACTCTTATTTCAAGGCTGCTGTTAAAGCTGTGGTTATTTTAACTGTGTCCTTCATACATGTGGTTTAAAGACAATGTTAAAAGTCATTTATCATTCAGTGGAATTGTGTGTATGCTTTAGGACACTGGTCTCAGACAGAGATCACACATTGGCTGCTCAAAAAACGTGTGAGTGAGACACGTGGAGTGCGAGCACAATCCTGTGACAGGCGCTACAGTGTGGAGCACGAGATGTGAGGGCATGAGCAACACTGTTCAAGGTCTCCATCATTTCATGCTTGTAGTAATTTAATACGTACATATTTTGAAAGCATTGAATCACTACAGAAATTAATTCGATTAATTTGATTCTTAGCATTTGAAATTGATTAGTGTCTGAAATCAACGATTCGAGATTTAAAAAACCATGTTTCAAGATTAATACAGCTTAAACACATTTAATCAAATACAGTGAAATAAGCTGCGTTATATGTTCAGATGAAAGGTTTCTGTGAATTAGTGTACTGTATGTACAGCGCTGTCATGAGAAGTCTGTAATCTGGGTCAGTATAAAGTGTTTACTGTGAGAACTGGTGAAAATGGGATCAGGTGAGAGCTCATCTATAAACAGAGACAGAACTGAAAGGCTGTGAGGAAAGTGATGCAGAAAGCCCTAATGTGGAGATGTTCTGGGTGTGTTGTACGCAAATGACTAACACTGTGCACCTCATTTACAATCCTCCAGATTCACTAACATGAGAACAAGATTAAGAACAAATCCATAAGTGTACGTGTTGTGGAGATTTTTCATGAGAAGCTCTTCTGTGCACACAAACATGAAATGATCCACAACATATTTAGTGGATGAGATCCACTGTTAATGCTTTAACAACAGCAAAACACTGAAAAGGGAAAAAGCAAAACAGTGATGACTGACCTTGTCTGCATCCTGACACTGAAACACTGAAGATCAGCAGTGTCTGTTCAGATGTGTTGAGATGCTGAACAGCTCTGATAGAAACGGGTTTAAAGATGTGCAGCTTCTGCTCTGTGTGGATATGAGTGACCGTGAATGATGATTCAACAACTGACTTTATACAACAGAAAGTATGAACCACAATTCACTATAAACAACACATTTATATACCTGCTGCTAATCCAGTGCACTGGATCCAGTTCATTTCCAGCTGTTCTGCTGTATGACAGTGTTTTATTCTGTATTGCTCTTCATCTGGAGCACAGCAGTCATGAGCCGACATCAGCCGTTTAATAAAGTGTGTAGCAGCTCTGTTCGTCTTTCTTCAGTCTCTGAATCCTCTCTTTTTGTTTCACTCTTTATATTCTTTTCTCATGTTCATCCTTCTCATCTGCTCTTAGATTTGTTTTCTTTATTCTTCATCTTTGTGTCTCCAGTGTGTCAAATGTGTCATCAGCTCCACTGAATGATAAATGATGCAGAAATACACTGATCGATTCTACCTCTGCTATGGTTTTGTCTTCCGCCTCCTTTCACAAGAAAATACTGCAGATCAAGATTATCAACTACAGACACAGGTGTCTTTTTGTTTCTCCTCTTTTTGTGTTCTCCTCTCTTTCTCTTGTTGTCTCCTGTAGTTTTCTTCCATCTCTGCTCTGATTCTCTCTTTTCTCGCTCTCTCAATCTCCTCTTGTCGTTTTCTCTGCTCTTCCTGCTGTCTGAATCTGTGAGCATCTTCGTACATCTCATTACTGTAGTGTGCTCCTCCATTCTTCTCTATCATTGAGTCAATCTTCTGCAGCAGATCATTCACCTGCTCTCTGTTATTCACATCTTTATTGTTGAAGACGTGGTATCTGCTTCCACACTGCTGAACTAGACGTCTTAATCTACTGTTCTCCTCAGTGATTTCCTCTACTGACTGATCTTCCAGCAGATCTCCATGAGTGAAGAGAACGATGGAGTATTTTAACACTTCCTGACCAAACAACATCTCAATCATCTGAGGAATCAGCTGCTCCTGTTCAGTGGATATCATATTCACAGGAAACACAATGAGAAAAGCGTGTGGTCCAGGACTGGATAAATAAACACTTCTGGCTATCTCCTCAGCTAACTCTTCAGGATTCATCTGTGTGTCGAATAATCCAGGAGTATCAACTACAGACACAGATCTTCCTGAAACAGTGGTGTGAGCTTCTGAACATTTACTGGTTACTGAATTCATTCTCATAGCAGATATAAACTCTCTCTGTCCCAGGATTGTGTTTCCAGCTGCGCTCTTCCCAACTCCACTTTTACCCAGAAGAACAATTCGTCTGGATGGGAGACTGTCAGCAGGAGCGTCAGTGTCTTGAGGTATTCTTCTCCTCAGTGGATTCTGCTTTATTATCTCTGTTACTTCTTCTGCTTCTGTATAATTTAGAAATAACAACAACACAGATTAACACCATTAACACACTCACTGAAAATAACTGTGAATAAACAGTGTCTAGAACATTTAATATTGATATACTTACCCAAGGTGTCAAAGTATGGCTTAAGTATTTTTATAAACAGCATTTGAACTTGTCCAGCTTGTTCCTTTGTCTTGTTGTTGAACACATGGTATCTGTGATCATATTTCTGAACGAGGTTCTTCAGTGTTTTAGTTTCATTGATGAATTCACGTATGGTCATGTTTTCATCTTCCAGTTCGTCTCCTCTGGTGAAGAGAATCCTGGTTTTCTTCAGGCGTTTTTCTCCCAGCATCTCCTCAATCTTCTCCACAGTTTCTCTCTCATCTGCAGTGAATCTGTCAGCTTTGATGACCAGCAGAAACACACAGGGACCTGATTCACATTTCTGAAGGACCTTTTCATTTATCATCTTCTGAATCTCATCTTCACTCCTATAGGTGTTAAATAATCCTGGTGTGTCATAAACAGTGACTGGAAAGTGACCGACTCTTCCAGATTGAACAGCCACATCTTGAGTGACTGATCTGGAGCTTTTCTTTGAGGTGAAAGCTTGTCGTCCCAAGATTGTGTTTCCTGCTGAACTTATCCCAGCTCCTGTTTTTCCCAGTAGGACCACATTCAAACTTTTAATTTGTTCCATTTCAAAGCTGTTAAGTGCTGTAAGACAAAAATGCACATGTGTAATTCAGATCCTGTAAAATAGGCTCCATTCAGTGAATACAGCACTAAATACTCATGATAAATGTATGAATTCACTCATCCTATGAAGTCCAGCATCACTAGACAGGTTAATGTACTTTGCATTCATTTGAATTTCAATTTAATAGGAAAAATAGAAAACTTTTAATTAAAAAAAATTAAAAAGGGATGGAGAAACTCTGCCCTTCCAGGCCACTTTCCTTCAGAGTTTATCTCCAACCCTAACCAAACACACTTGAACCATCAGAACAATGTCTTTAAGACTATACTTGAAGGCTACAGGCAGGTGAGTTTCATCTGCAGGAAAGTGTCCTGGAAGGGCAGAGTTGCCCATCGTTGGGATAAAGGTGTCCTGGATATGGGAAATTATATTGCTGTTTACCTGCTTCAATGCTGAGATATTTTGCTTGCTTTTAGATATATACCATATATGCTTGAAAGTAACATACTTGACTTATTGTAAGATTAAATAATTTTGAAATGGAACGATTATAAGATAATGTATTTACAATATTTCCTTGGTTTAAGACAAGAGATGACTAACAAGCAATTGTGAAAGTTGGTTTCCTGAGTTTGATTCTTTTTTAATTCTATTTCATAACCAACTAAAAAGGTTAATGAGAGCGTGCGCAGAGGTGAAGTAAATTAAATGCCAACACGTGATGTTCAGTGGACTTAATTAAACTGCAAGTTTGGCTTGTGTAGCTGTAGAGCCATTCAGTGAACAAAAAAACAATGCAGATCTTAATAAATGTAATCCATTATACAAATAAAAGTTTCTGGAACATTTTATTATATGATTTTAATAACACTCACCTCTTAAGCTCTGGATAATTTTTACAAGTAGCAGTCTCACTTGCTCGCTCTGTCCTTTCATCTTGTTGTTGAACACATGGTATCTCTGACCATATTTCTGAACGACTCTCTTCAGTGGCTCAGACAGATTAATATATTCTTCTATTGTCATGTTTCCTTCCTCCAGTTCGTCTCCTCTGGTGAAGAGAATCCAGGTTTTCTTCAGGCGCTCTTCTCCCAGCATCTCCTCAATCTTCTCCACAGTTTTCCTCTCTTTCCCAGTGAATCTGTCCGCTTTGATGACCAGCAGAAACACACAGGGACCTGATTCACATCTCTGGAGAACATCTTTATATACCTGCTGAACCTCATCATCACTCATCACGGTGTGAAACAATCCTGGTGTGTCATAAACAGTGAGCCGTCGTCCACAGACAGTCCCAGATTCCACAGCTACGTCTCGTGTGACTGAAGTAGAGCTTTTCACTGAATTGAAAGCTTGTCGTCCCAGTATTGTGTTTCCTGAAGCACTTTTCCCGATTCCTGTTCTCCCCAGTAACACCAGATTCAAACCTTCGATCATTTCTGCCATTTTCAATATGTGCCCTTAAGGTCTAAAAAGTGCTGCAAGAAAAAAATGTGCACATTAGATGAATCTTATTGCTTACTACGGATACAACCAGGGATTGAAATGAACTTTTTCACTCACCAGCCAATATGGCTACTAAATTTAAAAGTTACCAGCCATTCATAACTTCTACTAGCCAAAAAAAGCAACAACAACAACAAAAAGAAACTAGTCCATTATAATAATAATAAATTTAGGCTGTTACTAAACATAGTATCAGTATCAACAAAATTCATCTTTGCAGAAGTTAGATTTGAAATGGCATGTAGATGTATTTACACACACTCACAGGGACATGGAATGATTTAACCTGCACTTACACATGCAGAAATAATGTTACGATATTTTAAACATAAATGTTGAATACTGATATTTGAAATTATTTTAAAAATGAAAAGATATTTTCAGTGTGAAATTCACACCACCAGTAGGTGGCAGCAAGTCACTGTTAGCGAGTCGGCGATTGAGCCGATCATTTAAACAGTTGATTCATTCAGGAAGCTCAGACACAAAACACTGCTGTGGGTTTGAATTCATTTCATTTGACAAAATAGAGCAAACACAGCCAATATGGTGACTAAAATGGAAGTCTCTTGATATTAACCTACGGTTTATTGAACTGATGTATAAAATCAATATCACATTTGTAATCATGCTGAGTTTTTAAGAAAAAAAACACCACTCTTCATGTGATATTGATTAACTATATGAAATGTAGGGGTGAACCAGAAAACAGGAAAAGAAAAAAATAAATAAAACATTCTACTATGCTAGGTTTATTTTTATTTATGTTTAACAGTAGTACAAATTACAATTTTTACCACCTACATGAAAAAAAAAAAAGTGTATGTATATATATATATATATATAGTTATATATAGGCTATAAAATATGCAGTACACATTATATATATATATATGTATATATATATATCTATATCTATATCTATATCTACTATACTGTGGAAGTACATAAAATAAAGCAGACATTGATAGTATCACAATGTAAGAGATCGACACTTATCAGTATCAACAAAATTCGATCTCATTATTACGACATAGCTGAGTGGGAAAAAAATGTGTGTGGCAACAATGTGTCACCAAACTGTAAGAATCATGTCTCGTGGTTTACTATGGTGCTTTGCCAGAAAGTGTCGCAAATGAAGAGAAACAAAAGTTAGAATTGCCTGTGATAAACTTACAATTGAGAGAAAAAAAGTCAGAACTGTAAGAAAAAAAGTCGCAATTGCGAGAAAAAAGTCAGAATTGTGAGATAAAAAGTCACAATTTTTTTTTTTTTTTGTGGCGGAAACGGGCTTCCATAATATAGAACAGGTCTATACCTTGTTCATTTATTGAACAAACAAAATAGTCTTATGTTATTTAGAATGCAAAATGTTTCAATACAAGCATTTTAGTCAAATGAAATGTATGCAATATTTCAAACATTTAACTCATGAAAGAAAATCAACCCCTTGCAACAGTTTAAAATCAGCCCAATTCTGTGCAAAAAAATTCGGATTTGGCAACCAACACAAGCTGCAGGAATCAGATTTAACTGATCATGGTCAAGACAAGAGTAAGGAGAGATGACTGACAAATCATGCTGGAGGATTTGCTGCTCAACACACAATGCTTTCATATCTGATGTGCTCCATTTATACCGAGTGTGTGTGATCATGAAACTGAAAGTGAAAGTAAATAGCTGCTCATTCAAATGAGATTTAAATACTCCGCATACGATAGTGGCTCCTGATGTGCGAAAATTATATTCAATATTAGAATGATTGCATGAGCAGGCGGTAATGGCCTGAAATTCAGCAGGAGCAGGACCAAGAAAACAGGTCTGTGTAGGGCTTTAATACACAAACACACACAATAGTTGTGTAATACATCTTAGATGCTAATATACACCCATTTCTAATGGATGAAGCCTTGGCCTGGAAGAGAGGTCGTCAGGTGGTCTCCAGCCTTCACTGGGTGTTTCGACCCTTAACCACAACACCCTCCAGTTGGCGGGTCAGCAGTGACTGGCCAGGTCACTGCCCCTCTCCACCAGGCTTCCAGCTTATGCCCTCTCTCTTATGCCAGAGCCAACAGGAGGCTCTCTCTGCCGCTTCTCCCAGCCTACGAATGGCTGCTTTCCTCAAGTGGCCTCTCAGTCCAACCTTTGTCATCAGATTCCACGCAGACTGGGCTGGGAATCCTCGACAACCAACTTCCACAGTCATCAGCCATGTTGTCCACCCCTTGTCCCGGCAGTCTTGGACAAGTTGCTGGTATTTGCCATTTTTTCTCTCTGCAGCTTCCTCACAGCCCTCCTCCCACGGTACCGTCAGCTCCCCCAGGATGATTCTCTTTCCCTCCAAGGACCACATAATAATGTCAGGCCTTAGAGTTGTGGATAGTATCGCCTCAGGGAAGTGGAGTCTCCTCCCGAGGTCAACCTCCATCTCCCATCCCTGGGCTGACTGCAGGAGATTCTGTCTGGCTTGGCTGTGGACGACAGGTCTTTGGCCCTCTTTCACAAAGGCAATGGTACTCAGCAGTGGTCTTACTTTGGCTGGTCGTCTCTTCCCCCTTTCCTTCTCCAGGATGTCCGCGAGCACTGCCAACACCTTATCATGGCGCCACCTGTACCTCCCTTGTATCAATGCGATCTTACACCCGGACAGAATATGCGCCATTGTTCCTTTCCCACCACATAACCTGCACATTGGGTCCTCCCTCCTCCCCCACCTGTGCAAGTTAACTGGGGTTGGTAAGGTGTCATACACTGCTCTGAGTAGAAAGGATATACAGAAGGGCTCCAGCCGCCACAGTTCGCTCCATGTGATTGTTCTCTTAGGGAGGTTCCACCTCGTCCATGTGCCTTGAGTTACGAGCTCGATTGATTTTGCTCTTCTCCCTTCTTCCTCAAGGTTTCGGACTTCATCCAGAATCATAATTCTCTTCTCCCTAGGGCTAGACTTTGACCACTGCTGGAAATGGGCTGTTCCTAGTCCCTGTCTTCCAGTACAAGGGTTTCCAATGATTTCTTTGGTCCTAAGAGAACATTCCGCCAGGTCAATTGCAGTGCTGGCGGCCCACTTACGGCCAGATCTTGTTCTGACCCCTGCTTCCCTGGTGAGTTGGTCTCGAGAGTCCCTATATATCAGGGACAGTCTGCACTTGGCGACTTTAAACTCCTCCACCACTGATGACAAGGGAAGCTGGAGCTGGCCTGATCTTATGTAGAGCCCCAAGGATGTAAAGCTTGGGGGTATTCCCAACCATCTTCTAAGGTGCTTGTTGAACTTCCTCTCCATTTCTTCAACAGTTGATAGAAGCACCTCATATACAGTGAGAAGCCACATGAGTCTCGGAAGCAGGCCATTTTGGTATATCCAGCACTTGTATTTTCCAGGCAGGCCAGACTTATCAATCTTCTTCAGCCATTCTTCAACTTGTTTTCCAGTGTTGGAGATGCTGTTCTTGTCTGACAGGGAATCATCATACCACTTCCCAAGGCATCTAATCGGATTCCCCTGGATGTTCGGTATCACTTCCTCTTGTATAAGTAGCTTGAACCTTTCAGTTGTTTTACCCTTTTGGATCACCAGGCTCCTAGATTTCTTGGGCTTAAAGACCATCTTTGCCCAAGTGGCCATGCGATCCAGTTCTGCCAGGACCCATCTTGCCTGCACGTGAGTTGGTGTTATCACGGTAAGATCATCCATGAATGCCCTGATTACTGGCTGTTGACATCCTGCTGTGGTCTTCGGCCCTTTTGACTTTGTACTTGCTGCAGAGATGATCAGGTTCATTCCCATGATGAACAAGATAGGAGAGATTGTGCATCCTGTCACTATCCCCTTCTCCACTGGCTGCCACTTTGTTGTAAACTTGGCAGACTGGAATCGTAGCTTGATGTCTCTCAGGTAACTTGTGATCATACCCTGGATATTATGCGGGATGTGGTAGTAGTCCAAAGCAACTTGGATCAAGTTATGGGGAATAGATCCATATGCATTTGCAAAGTCAAGCCAGACAACTGTTAGGCTGCCTTTCTTTTCCTTCGCTTCTTGAATGAGTTGGCTGAGGACCCCTGTATGCTCCAAACACCCGGAGAAACCTTCAACCCCGCCCTTCTGGATAGAGGTGTTAATATATCCATTCTGGGTCATGTAAGCACTCATTCTCTTCGCAAGTACAGCAAAGAAAATCTTTCCCTCCACACTAAGTAGGGAAATAGTTCGGAACTGGCTGATCTGCGTGGATCCCTGTTCTTTGGGCACAAAGCACCCTTCTGCCCTTCTCCAGCTTGTTGGAATGGTTCCCTTGGACCAAATTACCCGCATGAGCTTCCACAGCCTTCGTAGAAGCTTAGGGCATTTTTTGTATACTTTATATGGTATACCGCTGGGACCTGGAGCAGAAGATGATCTTGCGTGCTTAACTACCTCTTGGACCTCTTTCCATGATGGACACTCTGTGCTGAGGGATGTGGTAGGTGGATCGATGTTAGTCATCCCTTGATTCCCTTCCAGGGCATCATCTCTTGTAGGATCACTGAAAGCCTCTTCAACAAACTGCTCAACCTCCTCTTTGGAACTTGTTAGAGTCCCAGACCTCGCCTCACCCAGAAGTGATTTAGTGAAGCGGTAGGGGTCCTTTATAAACTGGGCTCGTGCAGCTTCCTGCTTCTTCCGCCTCTGTTTAAACCTCTCTGCTCTTCTTATTCTGATGAGCTGCTCGCGGAGACTAGCTGTCAGCTCTTTTATTCCTTCCTTTCCTTCTGCGCTTGCTAGTTTGAATTGCTTCCTCAGGGTTTTGATCTCCTTCCTAAGTTGTTTGATCTTTCTTTCCCTTCTGTTATCCTGCTTTTCTGGTCTTGCTTTATTCTCTCTCCTTGGTACTGTTCCAAACCGTTCCTTTGCCACATTGTAGGTGATAGCTGTTAGTAAATCCACCTTCCTTTCCGCTGATCCTGCCTGAACCGCTCCAAGGACTTTGTCCAGATCTTCATCTAACATGGACCACTCCTTCCCATCACTCATTTTGGGCCACTTGATTCTTTCCTTCGTTGGCTGGGGTTGGCTTTCTGAAATGGCATTGGAGGTTCTCCTTGTGTGGTCTTGGGGGATTGCCGGCACTGAGAGATCTCTAGGACTATGGTGTGCTTCCTGCCTAGGGTTCTCCTGCGTCTCACCAGACGGTTCGTCTGAGCGGTGTGCATGCATCCGTCCTCGTCCACACGCGGACTTGCTCTGGTGTATTTTGAGCCCTCTTACGCCCTTGCAGATCCTTCCACAACTGCATTTCAACTCTGGTGCCTCCTCAGTCAAAGTGGTTTGTCTGAGCCTTCTCTGCGTCTGTATTACTGTCCTTGTCGTAGCCATTAAATCTGTCCTGGTGAGCCTCTCATCCTCCCCCCCTCTCGGGAGACTCTGGGGGTATTTCTCATTTGTTGATTCTGTAGCTTGCTTGGTGCCCTCTTACGAGTGCTGCAACAGGGGTTGCTGGCCCCTGTTACCCCGCCAGACTTTCCTGGAGGTCAGCTGTCTCTCCAGCGTCACCGACCTTCCTCGGTTGCCATCCAGACTTTCCTGGAAGTCACTGGTTGCCCAGAGAGTTCAGTTGTGTAATACATCTTAGATGCTAATATACACCCATTTCTAATGGATGAAGCCTTGGCCTGGAAGAGAGGTCGTCAGGTGGTCTCCAGCCTTCACTGGGTGTTTCGACCCTTAACCACAACACCCTCCAGTTGGCGGGTCAGCAGTGACTGGCCAGGTCACTGCCCCTCTCCACCAGGCTTCCAGCTTATGCCCTCTCTCTTATGCCAGAGCCAACAGGAGGCTCTCTCTGCCGCTTCTCCCAGCCTGGTAAATGGTAACTGTAGAAAGCAAAAGCCGAATCCCAGACATTTTGGGCACTTTGGAAATACCGTCAGGACACAATTTTTAGGTCCAAAGAGAGGACATGTCCGGAAATATAGTCCTCTTACCCCAACTCACATAAATAAAACAAGCTAGTATGAATAGGGCACGAAGTGTTGGCGAAATAACACTTTAGTGGACAGAGGAAATAATAGGGAATTTTTCTGAGAAAATTTCTTGCACAAAATCACACACCGGACGCGTTGCGTTCAAATCAAACGGTGGTCTACGAGACTTTATTTGATCACCAAACGGGCAAAAGTATACTGCTGTCCTTTCTCCACTAACACACCATCTAGTCAACAAATTCTTCACTTAGTAATGATATGGAAACATGCACTACAGTAAACTGTACACACCATTTTATTGTCAATGTTTTAAGTCCGCTTTTGAAGTGTCCTGCTCTGTGCAGCGCAGTGTCACGTGTCTAAACAAACGACACGTGCTGTCAGTGATTTACGGCATGAACCTACAGGACAACAGTGCAGTGTTTAAAAACAACAAAATATGCTAGGGCTGGGTAAACACAAACAAACAAACAAACAAACTTCTTTTGATTTTTTGATTTCAAATTCTGTCCATTTCATCAGGAAATTCAAGCAATAAATACCGTTTTGGCACTCTTTAATGTGGTGTGATAGATCGCTGTAGCTTCTGTGTACTCGCCTGTGCGTAATCAAACACACAGGAAAACATTCATGACAGATTCGTTTTTGTTCTGGATCCAGTTCTCTGCTGCTACATTGGAGCACACTCGCCACCATCTGGACAGGAGTGGAATTACAGATACAATTTACAATAGATCACCCTTAGTGTAATCTGTCAAAATGGTGGACACCTTTCAGATTTTTCCGTCACTGACGGACAATTTTCAGTTAATGCCACCTCTGATATATACATATATTATAAAAAAATGCATTGTGATGCATGCTGTCCTGAAGATCGATTACGGCTGCGGTTAAATGCACTTGCAGACAAAACATCTGATTAATCGAAATAGATCTGTGCATTAAGGCCAAAGTACTGTATACTTCACTTTTTACGCTTTAGCGAGGGAAGCGAGCATAAGTTCGTGTGACGCGAATTTCGTCATAGGAACGTGCACCACCCAATTTTTGTAT
This sequence comes from Labeo catla, assembly GCA_012976165.1. Taxonomy (NCBI): domain Eukaryota; kingdom Metazoa; phylum Chordata; class Actinopteri; order Cypriniformes; family Cyprinidae; genus Labeo; species Labeo catla. The sequence continues at coordinate 108,523 of VONZ01001463.1, read as the reverse complement.
GCACAGGTCGCACATGCGCATGAAGTTATTTTGCAGTAATCAGTCGTTCCACCAGGAGGCAACACTGTCTGGGCCAATTGGTTCACGATAGAAAACAAAAGTAAAGAGGCAGAACAACAACAACAAAATAGAGAGGAGGGGGGCGGACCAAGATGGCAGCCTGAACTGATGCATTTTTGAACGCTTTTTTGAACACCAAGTTTCTTTATAGACGTTGCTAATAAGCTGTATGTAGTTATTTCGCTTCTACATTTCGTTATTACGATCTGGTGTATTATTCAGAACTGTTTTTGCTTCACCATGGCGAAGACTTTCGGCTCAATTAGAAAAAGCTAAAAGTGCTAGCGCTAGCACATGCTCACTTGTTAGCAGTGGGCACGATTATGTCGCTTCTGTGAATGAGGAAGAATCATTTACCCTGGCCGAAGAGGAGTTTCCAGCTTTGCCTGTTACTCCATGTAAGTCACCAGCTGCTAAGAAAAAGGCCAGTGACGACACAAGTGTCGATGTCTCTTCTCAGCTAGACTACATAAAGCAGCTGATTAACTGCCGCTCGGACACAATTGAGCAAAAGATCTCCGACTCGAATGGGAAAGTGGATGTTGTGACGTCTGAGCTGAAATCTGTGGCAGCAAAGGTGATGTCCTCAGAGCGATGCGTGGATCAAGTTGAACAACTGATTAGCCAGATGCAAAGAAGAATGGATGATCTAGAAACCTACATGAGACGGCGCAACCTGAAGCTGATCGGTACTCCGGAGGTGGCTGATGAAAACATCCGTCTTGAAGTTGTCAGGATTTGTCAGGCTGTGCTTCCCAGCGAGAAGGAAAAATGTCCAGAAGTCGTCTATGTTGTTCATCGCCTCGGGAAACCACAACCGGGCAGTGGTGGCAGTAGGCCTAGAGCTACCATAATTAGTGATGGGAAGTTCGGATCATTTTACCGACTCGGACATTTGAGTCTCGTTCAGCAAAATGAACGAATCTTTTTTCATTCATTCATCACGTGACAGCCCAATAAACTTAACCAACGTAGTCTGGGCCGGAAAGAGAATTGATTAGTTCATCTCTTGAGTCCTCGGGTTTGAGTCGTTCGTTCATCATGTGACAGCCCCATAAGATGAACGAACGACTCGTTTAGAAGACTCGAAACAGTTGAACTAATTCCAGTACAGAACCTAATAGGATGTTGCGCATGCGCGACTGAACGAATCACTCCCCGAGACGACTCGTTCGTCCCGAGTCACATTGAGGATTCGTTCAAAATGAACGATTCGTTCAAAATGAACGAATCGTTCAAGAACGACCCATCACTAACCATAATCCAGTTTTCTATGCGCACCTACAGAGATGCCATTTGGAAAGCAGCCAGAAATTCTTGACAACGGTGTGCAGGTTAGGGAGGACTTCTCGAAAGGAGACCGCGAGAGAAGAATGAAGTTATGGCCGGAGGTTTAGAAGGCTCGAGCGGCTGGAAAGACGGCTTATTTTGTTGGAGCCAGAGCCTTTGTACAAGGGGAAGGTGAAATTACTCTGTTGGCGCTACCTTTTTGCTTCGTTCTGATTTGATTTTAAATCGTTTGTGGTGATAAGTTACATGTTTATATAACTAGACAATTTCACTGACTTTGTTTTAATGGATGGAGCAGAAACTTTATTGGTGTTACCAATGTTTTTCTCTTCTGAGAAAAGAGAAGCTTATTTGCGCTCAAAAGATTTTATATGGTGCTAAGTCATTTTCTGACCTTTTTGCCAAACTCAGTTTCATAAAAATACTTGTTTAAAATAGGTTATAAGTATTTTGTTCTTTCTTGTTATAGTGTTTGTTGTTTATGTCACTTTCTATTATTTCTTTGAATGCCAGGGGTTTAAGGGAACATGTCAAACGTAAGGCCTTGTTTTTGTTTACTAAGCAATTTAATTTTGATTTTGTATTCTTTCAAGAAACTCATTTGATTGCCTCTGATGTAAATTTTTGGCGTTCACAATGGGGCAATGATATTTGGTTGTCTTATGAATCAGAGCGTTCAGCAGGGGTCTCTTGTCTGAAAAATAATTTTGGTGGTGAAGTTTTACATTCAGAGTGTGACGAAAATGGCCACTTTATATGTTTAATTTTAAAAAGTTTCAGTGATTTTTTTTTAGTTGTTAATATTTACGGATATAATAGTAAATCTGACAATGACCAGTTATTATTTTTGTTAGAGGAGAGACTTCTTTACTGGCTATCCAAATTTCCTGATGCTTATTTGATCTTAGGAGGTGATTTCAATGTAGTTTTGAACTAATCTATTGATAGATGGTCACCAGGACGACCCTCAAATTTAAACTCTAATTTAGAAATGTTTATAAGCAGGTTCGATCTTACTGATGTATGGAGCGAAAAGAGTTCCCAGTCAACAATTTGATCTCACACTGATCTCACCATGTGGTCACAATGTGACGTAACAGTGAGCTAAAAGTGTAACCTCACAGCGTCCTCAATGTGTGCTCACACTATGATCACAATGTGAAGTCAAAGTGCACTCACTGCACGGAGACTAGGTACCCAGCATGCATTGCTGCAGGAAGCTTTTGATTGTCACCATTGTTGAGATTCATACACTGATTCTTGATGTTTCTCTGTTTTTACATGACACGGCAGTTTAAAATGTTTGACTTATGCTTTCAAATTTCTTCATAAATTACTATACTGTATAAACAAAGAGCTATTATAATTGACTGCATACTGAATCTAGGTGATGATTGTGTTGTTATCATTAATAATCCCTTCTTGGTATTCCTTGCCATAACAAATGTGGTTTACAAACACAGTTACACATCAGTTGTACACAGCAAAATCCCCAGTGTTAATTTAACACTGTGAGTGTGGACACATATAAACACTGAAGCAGTGTTGAAGGTAATGAGATAATTAGGTGATTAACGAAGTGATGATTGATCATTATTGAAGACACCTGATGTTAATAAGCAGAATCACCAAAGGAGAAAACCAACATTTTTAAGCAACCATTATAGTGGTCAATGTTTGCATTAGTTGAGCTCTTGACCCATAAATCATCAATGTTAGATCTTGTTTGGCTGCAATTACTGAGTTATAACAGCCAGACAAGCAAAGAGCAAAAGTCAATAAGATGGCATTGACTGTGCTTGACTTAATCATCATATAGTGACTTGAGTATTTGACATAGAATTTCCTTACAGATTACAAAAAAAAACTGTGAACAAAAGATCAATCAGTTTTGACATAATCAGACAGATGATGAAAAAAAGTTGATCTTAATTTAGACACACAGACATGAAGAATCAGTGTGACAATCACAACAACGGTGACCATCAAAAAGCGTGTTGTAGCCAATCAGAACTCATCCATGACTCCCATCATGCATTGCGGCATGAATAAATTATGAGAGTTCAGAGTTGATCTGTTTATCTGAATATGCCGTTTGTCACCATTGTTGAGATTCATGGGCTGGTTCTTGATGTCTATGTGTGCCTAGATGAAACACTTTTTTTTTTGAACAGGTTGTAAAAAAAAACTTTCCAAGATGTATAGGAAGTGCTGGATCTTCTATGGATTGTCAAGGCAATTACAATAAGCAAAAAAAAAAAAACTAAGAGATTAGACTCTAGGTGATTTACGTCAAACAATGACTATATTAAAACATAATCAGCTGGTGACTTGAGTTTTTGGCTTGTCTGGTTGTTTCAACTCAAATACAGCAACCAAACGAAATCTAGTATTAAAGAGTTAAGGGTCAAGAGCTCAACTAATGCAAACATTGACCACTATAATGGTTGCTTAAAAATTTTGGTTTTCTCCTTTGGTGATTCTGCTTGTTAACATCAGGTGTCTTCAATAATGATCAATCATCACTTTGTTAATCACCTAATTATATCATTACCTTCAACACTGCTTCAGTGTTTATATGTGTCCACACTCAGAGTGTTAAATTAACACTGGGGATTTTGCTGTGTATGTTTGGAGAAGGTTCTTATAACATAAATTTGTTATCTGGGTGTGCACTCATACTGTGAGCTCATCATGTGACACCACTGTGATAGTGTTGAGAAACAGGAAGTAGAATGTCCCCTGGTGACCGATATTTGCAGTGCCTCCTCTCAACCTGCACAACATTTTGAATTCACAATGAGCTCACATATTACTCACACTCTTGAGTATCACACAATGAGAATGATGTGATGTCACTGTGAACATCGCATGATCTCACGTGTTGACTGGGTTTTGATGATATAGTGTATACTTGGAGTAATAAGGATGGCTCTAGATGTTCCAGGATAGATTTCTGGCTTGTTTCTAATAATTTTAATAAGACTAATATTCAAGTTAATGTTATGGCAACTCCATTAACTGACCATAAAGCTATTTCGATTAAAATAAAAATTTCTCCGAATGCAAATTGTAATAGGCAGCACTCATATTGGAAAATGAATACTTCTTCGCTCAAATTAAATGAAGTTAAACAGGAAATGGCTCATTCATTTTTATTGGGTAAAAGCCAAAAATGAAGGATTGTTTAAATGTAATTGGGAATTATTAAAATTTGAAATCAGAAAATATTTGAGAAAATTTAGTAGTATATTAGCTAAATCACAGCGTGATTCAAAAAAGAGATTTTACGTTTATCCAGTATTTCTAATGACAATTTATTGGATGAGCAGAGAGTTCGCCTAGCGGAACTACAAAATAAGCTTGATGATATGTACAGAACACAAGCACACGGAGCCTTTATTCGATTGAGACAAAGATGGTTAGAGCATGGTCTGCTTACTTTTTCAAACTTGAAAAGTCTAGAGCTAAATTCAATTCTATTTCTAAAATAAATATTAATGGATCCATTACAGACAACTTGGCTACAATTTCTAGTTTTTGTTATAATATTACTCTAATTTATACACATCTAAAATACGATTACTGAAATTAAGGATGCGATTGAACGTCTGAAATGTAAGAAATCACCAGGTAATGATGGAATTACTGCTGAATTCTACAAACAGTTTTCTGAGATTCTTGTCCCGTTCCTTTTTGAAATGTATTCTGAAAGTTTAAAGTGCTCAGATCTTCCCACAGCTATGACTCAAGGTGTAATTTTTTTAATTCTGAAACCCAAAAAATATTTACTACTTATCGATAATTGGAGACCCATTAATCTTTTAAATAATGATTACAAAATCTTTGCTCTTGTTTTTGCTCAAAGGTTTAAATTAGTTTTAGATTCAATAATTGATGAAAACCAATCTGGGTTTATGGGGAAAAGACATATATTTAATAATATCAGACTTATTTTTGATCTTATTGACTATTCTGATTTTATTAAAGATGATAGTTTCATATTGTTTTTAGATTTTTTCAAAGCCTTTGATACTGTCGAGCATCCTTTTATTTTTTATTGTTTAGAACGCTTTGGGTTTGGGAGCTATTTTAGTAATGCCATGAAAACTCTTTATGCGGGTGGTAATAGTTTAGTAAAATTAAATCAAGGCACCGCACAAAGATTTTATTTGAAAAGAGGTGTGAGGCAAGGGTGCCCAGTTTCAGTTTACCTTTTTCTTATTGTTGCTCAGGTATTTAATCATTTTATTAAATCAAGTGATTTAGAAGGTATTCAAGTTGCAGAGCGAAGTGTCTTGGCTGATGACACGGCTCTTTTTTTTAAAAATGCTTATCAAATTCAGTCGGCAATCAAAATTATTGACATTTTTTCTAGTGCCTCAGGTCTTTGTTTGAATTTGCAAAAATGTAAATTGTTGGCATTGAAGAGTTGTCATGACAAATCTATTTGTAATATTCCTATTAAGGATGTTCCAATTGATCTAGGTATGGCTATTTCCAAAAATGAATGGGACAGAATCTCATTAAATTTTAATCCTGTGATAAAAAAAGTAAAAAGTAGATTTAACATTTGGTTACAGAGGGATTTATCCTGTAAAGGTCATGCTTTGTTGGCTAAAGCAGAAGGTATTTCTAGGCTTACTTATGTTGCTTCTTCAATTCATTTAGATAGTAAAATAAATAAGTTAATTGATCAGACAATGTTAAATTTTCTGTGGAAAAACCGTGTGCATTATTTCAGGAAATCTGTGATAGTTAATTCATATAAAAATGGTGGTCTTGATTATTTAGATTTTTCTATCTTAAATAACACATTTAAAATTAACTGGTTAAAGTATTTTTTTGAAAAACCCTTCTTCTGTGTGGAATATAGTATTTAGTACTATTTTTGATCAGCTTGGTGGTCTCTCATTTTTGTTAATGTGTGATTACAAAATTGAAAAACTGCCTGTTAAATTGTCAGCTTTTCACAGGCAAGCACTTTTGGGGTGGAAGTTAATTTACAAGCACAATTTTTCTCCGCACCAGTATTATATCTGGAATAATTGTTATGTTCTGTATAAACACAAGAGTATATTCATGAAAACTGTAACGAGGGACGCTGAGGCGGCGTTGGAATCCAATTGCGGAAGTTTATTACAAACGACAGCACACATAAACGTGGAAACAGGCAGAGGGTCGATTACCAGAAAAGCAGTCCAACAGCATACAACACATAAACGTAATCCAAGCAGCAGAGAGATAAAGCAGGCAGTGGGTCAAATACCGTGAAGTCAGTCCATAAACAGCAAACAATCCGATAGGGGTAATCCGAAAACTCAACAGTCCATAAACAAAGCAAGGTAGCAACAGGTAATCCAACAGAGAAAATATACGCTTGGTAAGGCAGGTTAAACTGGCAATACTTCGCACTGTCTGAGCACATGGTGAGTCCTTAAATATAGCCAAACAGGAAGTAGCAGTAGAAGCAGCAGAGGGAGCATGCAAGCAGTCCTGGGCTGAGGGCTCCCTCTGCTGGCTTGGCGTTACAGAATCCCCCCCCCCTAGGAGCGACTCCTGGCGCTCAAAACAATAACAACAGTCCAGATGGGTGGGGGAACAGAGGCAAAGCAGGGGGTGGGATGGAGGGCCAGGTCCATGTAGAGCAGGTGGGCCTGGATCGTGGAGCAGGGACAGACAGTGAAGCACTGGAGGACCTGGACCATGGAGCAGTGGCAGACGGCGAAGCACTGGAGGACCTGGACCATGGAGCAGTGGCAGACAGTGAAGCACTGGAGGACCTGGACCATGGAGCAGTGGCAGACAATGAAGCACTGGAGGTCCTGGAGCCATGGTGCTGTGGCGAACAGTGGAAACCTGGAGGACCTGGGCCGTGGGCGACAGCAGACGTAAAACATTGACGTGCCTGGGCCGCGGAGCAATGACAGACAGTGGAACACTGGAGGTCCTGGGCCGTGAAGCAGTAGCAGACCATGTAGTACTGGAAGTAATGGCAAAGTAGGGAACCATGGTGGGGCAGGCAGAGCAGGTAGAGCTGGGAGCCATGGCGACACAGGCAGAGCAGACAGAACAAGGGGCCATAGCGAGGCAGGCAGAGCAGAGAGCCGTGGCGAGGCAGGCAGAGCAGAGTGTACATGAATGATTTCCTTGGCCTTCTTGATTGCGACATGACGGGCAGAGAGTTCATCGTAGGCCTTTGTGACTGTGACATGACGGGCAGAGAGTTCATGATAGGACGCCGCCCCCATAGGAGGATCTACAGCTTGCGCTGACACCTCTGGGGGCATGGGCGCAGATGCTTGGGCAGGTGTGGCAGGGCAATTATAAATGGCCTTCATGGCCGTGACAGGACAGGCAGAGAGTCCGTGGGGAAACGCCGCCCCTTGAGGAGATTCTGCAGCCGGAGCTGCCACTTCTGGGGGCATTGGCGCAGACTCATAGACAGAGGAGGCCTCTGTCGTAGACTTGTGGACAGGCGTGGCCTCTAGAGCAGGTTCGTGGACAGACGAAGCTTCTGAAGCGGTCTCGTAGACAGACGAAACTTCTGGAGCGGTTTCGTGGACAGGCGAGGCCTCGGGAGCAGACTCGTGTACAGGCGAGACCTCTGGAACATAGTGTGCAGCCCACACACTAAAAATGGCTACGGCCATTACAGGCAGCATGGTAGATAGTGGGATGTCTGGTGACCTGGAGGGTGTGGATGTTATGGACTTGTGGCTTGTGAATGTGGGCTCTGCGTGGCTTGGGAGCGTGGGCTCTGCGTGGCTTGGGAGCGTGGGCTCTGCGTGGCTTGGGTCAGTAGATACGTGAGGTGGATCGAGAAGGTTGGAAGGGATCTGATGAGGTTTAGGTATGACAGTAGCTTTTTGCCTTGACTCAGGGAGGCCTGCCGTGGCCGGACTTGACTCAGGGAGGCCTGCCGTGGCCGGACTTGACTCAGGGAGGCCTGCCGTGGCCGGACTTGACTCAGGGAGGCCTGGCGTGGCCGGACTTGACTCAGGGAGGCCTGCCGTGACTTGACTTGAGTCGGGAAGAACGGCGGTGACTTGACCTGGCTTGTGCAGTCCAACTGTGACTTTTTACTTGGCTCATGAAGAACAACCGTGGCGTGGCTTAGCTCAGGGAAGACAGCAGCAATTTGACTTGGCTTGTGAAGATCTGCTGTAACGTGGCTTGACTCAGGAACAACATGGCTTGACTCAGGAACGACATGGCTTGACTCAGGAACGACATGGCTTGACTCAGGAACAACAGCTGCAGCGTGACTTGACTTGTGGGGTACAGCTGTGACTTGGCTTGACTTGTGGGGAACAGCTGTGACTTGGCTTGACTCGTGGGGAACAGCTGTGACTTGGCTTGACTCGTGGGGAACAGCTGTGACTTGGCTTGACTCGTGGGGAACAACAGCTGTATCTTGGCTTGGCTCGTGGAACACAGCTGTGACTTGGCTTGGTTCATGGGGAACAGCTGTGGCCTTGCTTGACTCTGTTGCTTGACTTGACTCTGTTGCTTGACTTGACTCTGTTGCTTGACCGGGCTCTGTAGCTTGGCCGGGCTCTGTAGCTTGGCCGGGCTCTGTAGCTAGACTTGACCCTGGAACTGGACTTGACCCTGGAACTAGACTTGACTTGGAAGCCTTGGACTTGGAAACTTGACTTGACCCTGGAACTCGACTGGACTCGGAAGCTTTTGACCCTGGAGCAGCAACTGTAGCTTGACTGGGTTCTGCAGCTTGACTTGGTTCTGCAGCTTGACTTGGTTCTGCAGCTTGACTTGGTACAGGAACAGTAGCTGTCATTTTAGCTGCCCATACAGCCATTAGGGGTGAGTCCAGTACGTGTGCCATCATGAGGCGTGGCTTGGAGACAGCGATTATCTTGTGGAGTGGCTCTGGGATGGCAGCCATCTTGTGAACTGGCTTGGGGAAGGCAGCCATCTTGTAGATTGGCTCTGGGACGGTGGTCATCTTGTGAACAGGTTTGGGAATGGCGGCCATCTTGTGAGCAAACTCTGGCGTGGCGGCAGCCATCTTGCGTGCAGACTCTGGCGTGGCGGCAGCCATCTTGCGTGCAGACTCTGGCGTGGCGGCAGCCATCTTGCGTGCAGACTCTGGCGCGGCAGGCATGGCGTGAGCAGGCCCTGGAGCGGCAGGCATGGCGTGAGCAGGCTTTGGCTTTGCGGATGTGGCTTGAACAGGCTGTGGTGTGGTGGTTACTGCGGGATTGCGGGGTCCCTCGTCCGCAATCCCAACAGTGTATGGTGATCCGCTTAGGAGTAGGGCATGATCGATATATTCCTCCAGTGACCAACAAATTTTCCCCCCTGGCAAACTTGAACTAAGGGGCTCGTTCAATCCAAAACGAAAAAAGTCCTTCAAAGCCACATCATTAAAATCAACCAGGTGACATAGTCCACAAAATTCCTCAACATATTCCTCTATGGCCCGGTCGCCTTGACGAAGGCAGATGAGACGAGATACGGCTGAGTTCATGATTTTGGTTGTGTATGTCGTAACTTCCGCTGGATTCAGGGGAGGCGAAGTATTCTGTAACGTGAGGACGCTGAGGCGGTGTAGAATCCAATTGCAGAAGTTTATTATAAACAACCGCAAACATACACGATGAAACAGGCAGAGGGTCAATAACCGGAAAGGCAGTCCAAAACGTACAACACATAAACGTAATCCAGGCAGCAGAGAGATAAAGCAGGCAGTGGGTCAAATACCGTAAAGACAGTCCAGAAACAGCAAACAATCCAATAAGGGAAATCCGTAAACTCAGTAGTCCATAAACAAAGCAAGATAGCAACAGGTAATCCAACAGAGAAATATAACAAACGCTCGGTAAGGCAGGTGAACTGGCAATACTTCGCAAAGAAGTGAGCACATGGAGAGTCCTTATATACTGCCAAACAGGAAGTGACAGTAGAAGCAGCAGAGGGAGCATGCAGGCAGTACTGGGGTGAGGGCTCCCTCTGCTGGCTTGGCGTTACAATAAGTGATTAGTTAATGATGAAATAATCATTAACAAAATGATATGCTAACAATTTGTGTATGTTTCGTTTGTTCATTTACAAGTAAATTACAAGTTCATTTACAAGTAATTAGTTAATGATGAACTAATCATTTACAAAACATGACTGTGTTTATAAATGATTATTAAGTGATATGTTAATTTAATTGTAAATTGAATTATAAATAATTTACAAGTGATTAGATAATCAGCTGACGGAGGGAGGAGCTATGATGGAGGAAAGGCTGACGACTCCAGGGGGCCGACCGACGGAGGCGGAGCCACTGGCGGAGGAGCCCGAGGCGGAGACGGAGAGCCAAAGATCCAGGGCGACACAGAGGATCCGGAGGGCCAAGGCGGAGCCCTAGGCTCTGGCGACCAAGGCGTAGGTGGAGATCCGGAGGTCCGCGGTGGAGCCGGAGCGGACAGAGGATGGAGGCTGTGCCAGAGGGAGGGAGGAGTCCTTAGGAGCCGGTGGGACGGAGTGACGAGGCGCAGCCGGAGGAACAGAGTCCTGAGGTGACGGAGGGACGACGACCGACCAGGGCGGAGCCGAAAAGACGAGGGAGCCCGGTGGAGCTGGTGGACCGATGGGCGACGATGGAGACGAGGAAGCTGAGAGCCGTGGTGGAGCCACAGGGTCGGAGGGCCGAGGCGGAGTTCTGGACTCTGAGGCTGGAGGCGGAGATGAGGGATCCTCCAGCCCTGACGCCGATGGAAGCTGGCAGACCCGCAACGAGCCCACTGCACAGGTGGAAGACTGAGGGTGAGCAGAGGGGGTGTCAGGGGACAGAGTTGTTTTCCAGCTCACCCCCAGCAGTGGTGCAGTGGGCAGGGCTCTCCATAGCCCTCACTTGCTCCATGTTGCACTCCCCCATCACGGTAGCTGTAGCCGGCTCTCGCACCTGATCGGACATGTAGGGCTCTGGCTCTGTGGCGATCTCTAGCTCTGTCGCTCGTGGCTCTAGCTCGTCATCCGCGGTGGGCTCGGGCTCAAACTCCGCGTGTCGGGGTGCTGGTTGGCTGGGCTCTGGGTCTTGAGTGGGGCTGGTGTCATTCTCCATGGTCAACGAAGATCTGCAGGACACCAGCACCCACTCGATGTAGTTGGCGAAGCTCTCTCGTGGACCCTCCCCGGACAGTTGTGCTTTCGTAGCGTTGTTAAGTCCTGCACGGTAGAAAGTGCAAAGGCTGCTGTCCGGGTAGTGAGTGAGTGGTACGAGGTGGACGAAATCTCTAGTGTGGTCCATGAGAGAGTGATTCCCCTGCTCCAGGAGAAGGAGGAGGACGGCGGGGTTATCCATAACAAAAAACACAAACAACAAAAAAATAAATAAACACTGAGAAAAACCGGGAAAAATAGAGCAGGGAAAACGCCGGGGATAAACTGTTTAGGTCGGTCCTTCTGTTACGAGTTGTGCTGGACGGACGAGATGAGAGACGAGATACAATACAATACAAACAAACAATTTAATATAAATCTTCAGGCAGGAACAGGCAGAAACAGGCAGGAACACAGCGAAACATCCACACACATCAAATCAACGTCAAGGAATGACAGCAAACTAAAAACACATGCAGACTTATAAAGGGTGAGACTAATTACAGACAGGTGCGACACTAATCAGGGAGAAACCAAAGTCAATACAACAACAGGGGGAGACAATGGGAGAAACCAATGACAAAACACAGACATAAATGTAACAAGGACACATGCTTATTCAATAACGGTTTTATTTCCTACTTGGGTTTATGCATAAACTTTATTTTTTTAAGATTGTTTTTTTCCAAAGCATTGTTAGATGCTAGTGTTTTCTGTCATAACTATGCAAACATTTGATTTCAAACCCAGTATCATAGCTATTAAACAATTCTTGTTATGATGTTATTTATGTTATGGTCTTGTTATGACATATAGCACAACTGCGCTCACGGTGACCTGAGTTCGATTCCTGTCTCGAGGTCCTTTGCCGATCCCGCTCACCTCTCTCCCGTCATCTCTCTACTGTCCTATCACAATAAAAGGCATAAAAGCCCAAAAATATAAGTAAAAAACAAACAAACAAACAAATTAAATTTATGGTGGATGTGCTTTAAATTAAATTATTACACAGCTCAGACTCATTCTGGGCAACATAAGTCAGTGTTATATGCTTGGTAAGTTTTCTTGGCGGAAGCTTTGCATTTGGTTAGTTAATAAAATATTAAAGCTTAATTCAATATTATGTGGACAATTTCTTAATTCTGTCATCCTGGTATCGTGGACTTGCTCTATTGTTTCATACAAACGCAGCTGCTGCCTTTTTGTTTGTGCATTGTACTGGATTATAAGATAACTAACAAACTAGTACTAGTACTTAATTATTTGTGTGGTGAAATGTTGTAACTGAACAACTGGTAAGACTGCACTGTATCCCTAAAATGTCTAGGTTGAACTTGTCATTTGCTAGCAACTGAATTCTTCATGGAAGCTTTGCGTTCAAATATTTCATCTCAGATCAGTGTTTTGTGTCTAATTATTTTGACACAAAACATCTAAATAATCTATCAAGCAGCTGTGTAATAAGTGAGATAATGTACATCCAGCCAGTTGTTATCACAAAATAAAGATGTATGTTATCCCTTACTTATTATACTCTTAATTTAAGTAATAAAGGATTTTGAAAGTCTGACAGTAATCAGTGTTGAGTGCTACTGTAAGGTTCACTCTGCCTGGTTTAAATGTTTAAAAATGATTAACAGTTGAAAATATTAGAAATTTAGAAAAGTAATCAAAAAGTACAAAAAGTTACATTACTTTAATAAAGTAATTGAAGTTACACTACTTATGACATTTTAAATCAAGTAACCTATTACATTTACAAAGTAACCTTCCCAACAATGCATATCACTTATCAATCGTTTATGAATGTTTTCTAAATTATTATTTCATCATGAACTAATCACTTATAAATGACTTACAACTGAACATTATTATAAAGTGTTATGCATTTCTTCTTCAAAAAAGTATTTTTTACTGGCTATTTGTCCACTATCCATTTACAGTAAATAGGCATGTTGAAAAGCCTTTATTATTGGTCATGAAGTTCTGCATTAAAGCATAAACGTTATTGACTCTTATTAGTCATTTCTGTAATGTCTAAATTAAGATATACAAATGACATTATGACACTTGAGCAGAAGTGTGCATTAAGATCTCATAGGGGCCCGCAAGAGGTTGATCCTTTCTGAAAAGCTAAAGTGACAAGTGCACATTAGTTTCCACTGCACAAATGTACAAATCTCTTATAATGAGACACATTTGTAAACCTGTTCACATAAACTGTAGTTTTTCACCAAAATAAAAGATCAAATGGTTTCAGTCAAAAAAGTACAAGGGTTTCACTTGCAATTGCAGCACAAAATATGCAAGTTATTGTACAAGAACTTTGATTCTTTTACCCTTGGGGTTAAAGGGGGTTTTGAGAAGTTTTGACAGACCCTGACATTTTTGTGTGTTTTTTATGTTTTTCAAATTCCTTGTGTGTGTAAGCACACATGGCAATAAAGCTCTTTCTGATTCTGATTTGCAAAAATCGAAACCTTATTCAGCGTTGATTCAACCATGATATCTGATGTTGTTTCACCAATGAATCAATGTTGAAATGCCGGCCGGGAATGGATGTCTCCTTCTTGAGACAATATAAGCCCTCTCTAACCCTATACCCGATACTTTTGAACTTTTGGATATTTTTGCTTCATTTTCATTTAAAATTAATGCCTTACTATCAAAACAATTGCATAGAACATACCTGCTTGTGTCTCATAAATACTCCTATTATATCTCAGGAAGTATTAAAGCTCTTAATATTTTAGTTTGTGAAACTTTTTTAATTCTTAAAAAAACGTTATTATTTTATTTGAAAAAGTGAATCATTTAATTTTATTGACAAAATGTTTTAGTTTGTCGTGTATATTCTTCTTTTCATTCGATCAGATAACATTTTAAGAAGTCATATCGCCATGTTACAACATGCCTCTCACATGTTGCAATGTACTCCACCTAAGGGGCACATATCACTTACTTTCTTTTAAAGGTAAAACATACGCTGTAATTAGGAAACAAAGCGACATATTTGTACTAGACAAGTGTAAAATTACCGTGTTTACACAAACTGAAATTCAGAAAGTGTTAGGTTTCAGCCCGTGCCCCCTTAGGGCCTTATGTTAAAAAAACAAGATGTAGCTTTAAACACTTGCACCACATCCTGTGCAGTGTTCGGTGTTTTTTCTTTCAGTCTATTATGGCTTGTTAAAGAGACAGTCAATTAAGTTAACAGCACAATGCTCCTGGTAAAAAAAAAAAAGCACAGTGATTTTTTTTTTGTACTTTCGTTGTCGTCCATTCAAACAATTGATGCCGAATTGTCAATTCCCGCAAAACTGAAAGTGAAAGTATAATACGCACGCATTTATAAGCTATTTAAAAGCAGAAAAAAAGAGGAAAAGAGGAAACCCCCACCTCCACGGTGATACCAGTATTACCGGCGTTGTCACATGTCGATCAACCAGTGGGGAAATTTCCTCTTCGTCACAACCCTAATATCTAGCCTTTCGTTTATGGTGGTGAACTTTCTGAAGGTCCAAACAGGAAATAAACTACTCTGGTTATGACAATATGACAGTTTGCACTAACCATGGGAAACAGCACACATTTAAAAAGGAAAAGGAAAGGAAAGGACGTGTGGTATGGTATGAGTATGGTAACCCATACTCAGAATTTGTGCTCTGCATTTAACCCATCCAAGTGCACACACACAATAGTGAGAAGTGATCAAACACACACACCGTGAACACACACCCGGAGCAGTGGGCAGCAATATTGCTATTGCTATTGCTGCGGCGCCCAGGGAGCAGTTGGGGGATCGGTGCCTTGCTCAAGGGACTCACCTCAGTCGTGGTATTGAGGGTGGAGAGAGCGCTGGTTATTCACTCCCACCACCTTCAATCCCTGCCGGACCTGGGACTCGCAACCTTTCGGTTACAAGCCCAACTCCGTAACCATTAGGCCATGGCTGCCCCAAAAGAAAAAAAAAAAAAATCGGGGAGAGCATGAACGCAGTCCCCACTAGCAGAAATTGTGCAGTTGAGATTCTCACATGTGGAAAATTCATAAAGGTCAGAAGAGCCAGAAGAGCAATGGCTGATCCTCACTTTAGGTGAACCACCTGCTTGATCATGGAGTCACCCCTGCCAGGTAAGTAAATGTAAATATATTTACATATATTTACATTTACAATTTCCCCCATATTTGGAAGAAGTGCACTAAAACATCAGTCAGTATGTTTTTTAGAGCTTTATAAATGAAAACATTTTTTACGGTCACTATTGTTAAGGTTAAACATTGGAGTGGACTTACATATAACACTTTAGTACATTTGGCAGGCAGCGACAACTATATATATATATATAACTTTGCAACTACATATCAACTAATTCTCATTCATTTACAACTATATGTCTACTAACTCAGAGCAGACTGTTAGGTTAGGTTTAGGGTTAGTAGAATAAGTTGACATATACTTGCAAAGTTTAGAAGAGTGTTAGAAAATATTAAGCAGACAGTCTACTAATACTCTAATGACTAGTTGACATGCAGTTGCAAAGTTACTGTTAGTAGAATTTCTAAAGTTGACTATCAAAATAAAGTGTAATGTTAGCAGCAGCAGTCAATTACTCCAAAATTAACAAAAGGACATAAATACTACTGTAAAGAGTAGGCATTCAGCAGAAATAATACTTACATCATTTTAAAACAGGTTTAGAGGGAAAACAACTATGGTTTTACTAAAAATAAAACCAAAAACCATGGTTACTATAGTTTAAAAAACATGGTAACCACTAATTAACAATGGTTTTGATACACTACATAGTTTCACCATGGTTTTTATAGTAAAACTATGGTTATACAAACAGTAATCAATGGTTACTTTTACCACAGGCCATGGTTAATTTTCGTTAGGACAAAATATGTCTCATGATAAGGCAAAAACAGGTTCAGTTTTATTATTTTTCTATAGAAATATATTTAAGAGCTATTATTGTACTAAGTTTGACATTTAAGCAAGCTAAAACAATAACACGCTGTTCTAATGTAATACATTTTTCTAAAATAAATGTAGGCCTATATTATATGCAAACAAATTACAATGAGGTGGTTGTTTTGCAACAAGATGGAGATGTGTTAATGCAAAAGTGACAGGTACAAGAAAATTAGTGAAAAAAGTAAACACATATGAGAGACAACAGAGACGTCAGGGGAAATAAACAGATTAAAGGAAAATGAAGTTTAAAGTTTAAAAATTTAGAAAGGAAATTGGCAGCTCAGAAGATAACCTTAAATTATTATCCACGGCCAAAGTCAGCATTATCCAAATGCTGACTTTGCACCACATAGGCTTTAATTTTGTTCACTCCTTTAGCCAGAGATGGGAAGTAACCAAGTATTGTACTGTACTGAAGTAGATTTTTCTGGTACTTCACCATTTATTTTTCGGATTACTTTTTACTTTTACTCCTTGCATTTTTACACAAATATCTGTACTTTCTACTTCTTACATTTTCAAACCAGGCTCGTTACTTTAGTTTTAATCAGCATTTAATGGATCACCATTAGATAACATATCTTTCTATCTTTACTGGCAACGCGATTTGGCTTAAGCGCGCTGCGCGTCTCTACCAATCAGAGTAATCAATGGAATGGAGAGGAAGCGGACTAGGTCTAGTACTAACTGATGACTTCAAGTGCAGGTCAGTTTCATCTGTAAACAGGCTGCTAAGAATTGCTAGCAGTTTAATGTTTAACTAGCACTTTATTGCTAGCAGTTTAAAGTAAACAAAGACAAAACTACGGCAGTAAACGAAACAAAACTAAATTACTATCATTGCTCAGAAGACTCTATACTAAAGGACATCATTATTATCTACTGTAAAGTTAAAGTAGTAATTAGCAAACAAATGTTATAAAACATCGTTTTATCCATTCAGTGGGAATGCTATGGGAATGCCATCTGTTATGGCAAATAATAACAAAAGAAAAGAAAACTTAAGAAAATTAAAAACAAAATCAATGTTTATCTACAGGTCCTTTTCAAAAAATTAGCATATTGTGATAAAGTTCATTATTTTCTGTAATGTACTGATAAACATTAGACTTTCATATATTTGAGATTCATTACACACAACTGAAGTAGTTCAAGCCTTTTTATTGTTTTAATATTGATGATTTTGGCATACAGCTCATGAAAACCCAAAATTCCTATCTCAAAAAATTAGCATATTTCATCCGACCAATAAAAGAAAAGTGTTTTTAATACAAAAAAGTCAACCCTCAAATAATTATGTTCAGTTATGCACTCAATACTTGGTCCGGAATCCTTTTGCAGAAATGACTGCTTCAATGCGGCGTGGCATGGAGGCAATCAGCCTGTGGCACTGCTGAGGTGTTATGGAGGCCCAGGATGCTTCGATAGCGGCCTTAAGTTCATCCAGAGTGTTGGGTCTTGCGTCTCTCAACTTTCTCTACACAATATCCCACAGATTCTCTATGGGGTTCAGGTCAGGAGAGTTGGCAGGCCAATTGAGCACAGCAATACCATGGTCAGTAAACCATTTACCAGTGGTTTTGGCACTGTGAGCAGGTGCCAGGTCGTGCTGAAAAATGAAATCTTCATCTCCATAAAGCTTTTCAGCAGATGGAAGCATGAAGTGCTCCAAAATCTCCTGATAGCTAGCTGCATTGACCCTGCCCTTGATAAAACACAGTGGACCAACACCAGCAGCTGACATGGCACCCCAGACCATCACTGACTGTGGGTACTTGACACTGGACTTCAGGCATTTTGGCATTTCCCTCTCCCCAGTCTTCCTCCAGACTCTGGCACCTTGATTTCGAATGACATGCAAAATTTGCTTTCATCCGAAAAGCAACAGTCCAGTGCTGCTTCTCTGTAGCCCAGGTCAGGTGCTTCTGCCGCTGTTTCTGGTTCAAAAGTGGCTTGACCTGGGGAATGCGGCACCTGTAGCCCATTTCCTGCACACGCCTGTACACGGTGGCTCTGGATGTTTCTACTCCAGACTCAGTCCACTGCTTCCGCAGGTCCCCCAATGTCTGGAATCGGTCCTTCTCCACAATCTTCCTCAGGGTCCGGTCACCTCTTCTCGTTGTGCAGCGTTTTCTGCCACACTTTTTCCTTCCCACAGACTTCCCACTGAGGTGCCTTGATACAGCACTCTGGGAACAGCCTATTCGTTCAGAAATTTCTTTCTGTGTCTTACCCTCTTGCTTGAGGGTGTCAATGATGGCCTTCTGGACAGCAGTCAGGTTGGCAGTCTTACCCATGATTGCGGTTTTGAGTAATGAAGTTTTTAAAAGCCTCAGGAATGTTTTGCAGGTGTTTAGAGTTAATTAGTTGATTCAGATGATTAGGTTAATAGCTCGTTTAGAGAACCTTTTCATGATATGCTAATTTTTTGAGATAGGAATTTTGGGTTTTCATGAGCTGTATGCCGAAATCATCAATATTAAAACAATAAAAAGGCTTGAACTACTTCAGTTGTGTGTAATGAATCTAAAATATATGAAAGTCTAATGTTTATCAGTACATTACAGAAAATAATGAACTTTATCACAATATGCTAATTTTTTGAAAAGGACCTGTATGGTTAAACCATGGTAACCACAAATGAGCTACGGCTTTGCTACACTAACCATAGTCTAACCATGAGATGTGTAGTAAAACTATGGTTGTCCTTACATAAAAACAAACAAACAAAAATGGTTACTATACTTTTACTGTAATAAACCATGGTTAATTTTGGTAAGAGAAAAATATGACTCATGATAATGCAATAACATGCTCACTATTAGGATTTTTCTGTAAAGATGTTGTCATGATGTAATCATTATTGTACTAATTTTGACATTTAGCCAATTTAGAAAATATAGTTTTCTTGAATTTATAGTATTTAAGCCATTTTAAGATAAAACAACAACACCTGGTCATAATGCGAGACTTTAAATTGAACTAAAATAAAATTGTTAATAGAATATAATGAGGTGGTTGTTTTCCAACAAGGTGGAGACAGTTCTGAAAATAAGTGAAAAAAAGCAAACACATCCAAAGTGAGATGCAGAGAGATACCATGAAAAATGAAAAGACTGAAAAGAAAAATAGTTGTGAAGGTGCAGTCAAAGAGAGAGCCTTTTTCTTATTTTGCACAGTCCCCACCTACGGTTTTAAACATTTATTTAAACATTTTATTTTATTAGCCTTGATACAATCATTAGCTGACAAATTTTAAATGCAAGTTATGTGGTATTAATGTGTCAATATGATGTGAGGTCCAGTTACCAGTTTGACACTAAAACGGGTAATAGTAAAGGGTACTTTTTACTTAAGTACATGTCTAAGCCCATACTTTAACTTAAGTTAAAAAAAAAAAAAAGTTTGGTCAGTTCTTCTACTTTTACCAGAGTATTTTTAAACATGAGTATCTCTGAGTAAAGGATGTGTGTACTTTAGCTGATCTACTGCACTTAATTGTCATGCACTATAGGGATTGGAGAATTAGTGAAGACATTAACGATTTCGGAATTTTCGACTCCGACTGTAGAGCTGTTCAGAGGTGCGGTAAAGTTGGTTTTATGTTGGACATTCGTTAGACATTCGATCTTTACTTAAGCATTAATTTTTATGTAATCGAATAATAGTCATGGATCATGCTGTATCTCGTTCAGATCACGTTTAAAAGCACAATATCAAAATGAATACTAATATTATTCGACGATGTAACTGTTTAATGCATCTGAAGTGAAAAAGTCCTCAAAACGATCCTCACTTGCGCACGTCAAGTTAGGGAGCGTCTCAAAAGTGCAAACTCCACTTATAACCTTGGTTACATATGTGCATTTTTCATAAAAAAAAACATTAATGCCGTGATCCTTTTACATGTGTAGTTTATGTTAGCAAATTGATTACGTGCAGATAAGGATGATTGGTAGATTTTAAATTATTAATGTATCTGTTATGAATATGTAGCCTGAGAAAACTGCGTTGTGGTTGTTTTATCTAAATGGCTCAAATCACCTACAATGTATTTAAACATACATGCAGCATTAAATTAATATATGTATATATATACACACACACACATCTATTATACATTGTTGAAATTTTAAATCCTATTTAACTTCCCAATGATGTCACACCAGTTGTAAAATCTTCACACAATCATGACACACATCATACACAACTTGGATTTTGGAAAAATGATTTTGTGTATTTTTAATTAATTTTTCAAATATTCAAATCTATTTAACTTCCTGGTCATGTGACCCGATGATGTCACACCAGTTGTAAAATCTTCACACAATCATGACACACATCATACACAATGGTGCGGTAAAGTTGGTTTTATGTTGGACATTCGTTAGACATTCGATCTTTACTTAAGCATTAATTTTTATGTAATCGAATAATAGTCATGGATCATGCTGTATCTCGTTCAGATCACGTTTAAAAGCACAATATCAAAATTAATAATAATATTATTCGACGATGTAACTGTTCAATGCATCTGAAGTGAAAAAGTCCTCACAACGACCCTCACTTGCGCACATCAAGTTAGGGAGCGTCTCAAAAGTGCAAACTCCACTTATAACCTTGATTACATATGTGCATTTTCCATAAAAAAACATTAATGCCGTGATCCTTTTACATGTGTAGTTTATGTTAGCAAATTGATTACCTGCAGAAAAGGATGATTGGTAGATTTTAAATTATTAATGTATCTGTTATGAATATGTAGCCTGAGAAAACTGCGTTGTGGTTGTTTTAAATGGCTCAAATCACCTACAATGTATTTAAACATACATGCAGCATTAAATTAATATATATATATATATATATATATATATATATACACACACACACACACACACACACATCTATTATACATTGTTGAAATTTTAAATCCTATTTAACTTCCCAATGATGTCACACCAGTTGTAAAATCTTCACACAATCTTGACACACATCATACACAATTTGGATTTTGGAAATATGATTTTGTGCATTTTTGGTGAATTTTTCAAATATTAAAATCTATTTAACTTCCTGGTCATGTGACCCGATGATGTCACACCAGTTGTAATATCTTCACACAATCTTGACACACATCTTACACCACTTGGAATTTGGAAATATGATTTTGTGTATTTTTATTAATTTTTCAAATATTGAAATCTATATAACTTCCTGGTCATGTGACCCGATGGTGTCACACCAGTTGTAAAATATGCACACAATCATGACACACATCATACACAATTTGGATTTTGGAAATATGATTTTGTGTATTTTTGTGAACTTTTCAATTATTCAAATCTATATAACTTCCTGGTCATGTGACCTGATGATGTCACACCAGTTGTAAAATCTTCACACAATCATGACACACATCATACATGACTTGGATTTTGGAAAAATGATTTTGTGTATTTTTGGTGAATTTTTCAATTATTCAAATGTATTTAACTTCCTGGTCATGTGACCCGATGATGTCACACCAGTTGTAATATCTTCACACAATCTTGACACACATCTTACACCACTTGGATTTTGGAAATATGATTTTGTGTATTTTTAATGAATTTTTCAAATATTGAAATCTATAAAACTTCCTGGTCATGTGACCTGATGATGTCACACCAGTTGTAAACCAGATGTCACACTGCATGTATTTGATAAAAAAATACAGAAAAAAACAGTAATACTACAAAATGTCATTATAATACAAAATAATAGTTTTTATTTCAGTATACTTTAAAATATCTTAAGTACTCTTAAATAAGAGCTTAAATATCTTAAATAGTCTTCTTGAGTATCACATAATCCTTCAGAAATCATTCTAATATGCTGATCTATTATAAGATGTTGGAAGCAGTTGTGCTGCCAAATATTTTTCCCAAACTTTTGAACAGTATTGTAAAGTCAAGTGTTAGTAAAATAATTGTTACGGTGGGAGTGAGTCGAGAGGCGAGCGGATCCAAATGCATACTTTTATTTACTGGACGTGACATAGACATGGTAACATAAACACAGGGCACGAGGGAAGCTAGGGAACTAGGAACACGGAGCAAGGAGACACAGGACATAAACATTCAATACACCGTGACGTGCAGGGGAAAGTCCGGGGCTTTTATACTGTCGCTGATTGGTCAAGGGGGCTGACGCAATCAGCGCGGTGGAGGATGGGAGATGCAGTCCAAGATGCAAAGTGGCAGTTAGAGAGAACGAAAAGGTGAGAGTGACATCTGGTGGTGGGTAGTCCGCAAAGCGGACCAGATTCGTGACATAGCCCCCCCCCCAAGGAGCGGCTTCCAGACGCTCCAACAGAAACAACAGGAAAAAAAACTGTCCAGGGGAGAGGTGGGGGGGGGCCAGGAGACTGAGGCAGCACTGGCTGGGAAAAGGTCCTCCAGGGCAGAGCCGGGGGTGGAGCGGTCCTCCTCCAGGGCGGAGCTGGAGGCGGAGCGGTCCTCCGGGGCGGAGCAGGAGCCCGCATCTTGGTCTGGGACCTGGGGAAAGCAGGGATAGAGGAGGCTGACAGAATAGGGGGTGAAGGCGGAGCAGCCCTCCGGGGTGGAGCCGGAGACGGAGCGGCCCTCCGGGGAGGAACAGGAGGCGGAGCGGCCCTCCGGGGCGGAACAGGAGGCGGAGCGGCCCTCCGGGGCGGAACAGGAGGCGGAGCGGCCCTCCGGGGCGGAACAGGAACCCGCGTTACGGTCTGGGACCTGGGGAAAACAGAGACAGAGGAGGCAGACAGAGTAGGGAGAGAAGCAGAAAGCTTGTAGGGGGGCGCCGCCTCCAAGGGAGGATCCACAGCCACGGCTGACACCTCAGGAGGCATTGGCGCGGCTTCTCCAACTGACGGGAGCTCTGGAGCAGACTTGGGACCAGACGGGACGTGACTTGACTCTGAAACCGTTTCGGGAAGACTGGCCATGATGGGTGCCGACTCAGGAGCAGAAAACATGACGTGACCAGGCTGTGGCTTGACTGAGATGGCCTGAGCAGGCTGTGGCTTGGCTGACGGGGCTTTAGCAGGCTCTGGCGTGGCAGCCATCTTGTGCGGTGGCTCTGGCGTGGCAGCCATCTTGTGCGGTGGCTCTGGCGTGGCAGCCATCTTGTGCGGTGGCTCTGTAACTTGACTTGAGACAGGAAACACAGCTTTAACCTGACTTGACACAGGAACAACAGTTCTAACTTGACTTGCCTTAAGAAGAGCAGCTCTGACTTGACTTGACACAGGAAACCCAGCTCCAGCTTGGTTTGACACAGGAACAGCAGCTGTAGCTTGACTTGACTTGGAAACTTGACTTGAATCAGGAAACGCAGCTGCAACTTCATATGGCTCAGGTATAGCAGCTGTGACGTGACGGAGCTCCGTTCTCGCCGCCATTTTGCGAATGAGCCCCATGTTCGCCGCCCTTTCGAGAAGCCGATCCAACGCGGCCACCCCCGCTTGAGCGTGCTCCAGCAGGGCCGCCGTGTCGTGAGCAGGCCAGGCGGCCGGCGTGTTCGTGGCGTCGCGCTCCGGCGCGGCCGCCATTTTGCGAGACGGCTCCACATTAGCCGCCATTATATGAGCGCGCTCCGACGCGCCCGCCACTCCGCGAGCGGGTTGCGCGACCGGCATCACTGGGGTATCGCGTTCCTCATTAGCGACACCCACCGTGAAAGACGAGCCCACAGTCAAATAAGTATAGTCCATACCTGGATGATGTCCGTGAAAAAAGTTGCTGGATCCTTGTATGACGGGGTATTCTGTTACGGTGGGAGTGAGTCGAGAGGCGAGCGGATCCAAATGCATACTTTTATTTACTGGACGTGACATAGACATGGTAACATAAACACAGGGCACGAGGGAAGCTAGGGAACTAGGAACACGGAGCAAGGAGACACAGGACATAAACATTCAATACACCGTGACGTGCAGGGGAAAGGCCGGGGCTTTTATACTGTCGCTGATTGGTCAAGGGGGCTGACGCAATCAGCGCGGTGGAGGATGGGAGATGCAGTCCAAGATGCAAAGTGGCAGTTAGAGAGAACGAAAAGGTGAGAGTGACATCTGGTGGTGGGTAGTCCGCAAAGCGGACCAGATTCGTGACAATAATCCTGAGAAACAGTCTCACAGGTTCTAAAAAATATTAAGCAGCACAACTGTTCAACACTGATAATAAATCAGCATATTACAATGATTTCTGATGATCATGTGACACTGGAGACTGGAGTAATGATACTGAAAATTTAGCTTTGCATCACAGGAATATATTATATTTTAAAGTATATTAAAATAAAAACCTTTATTTTATATTGTAATAACATTTTGCGATATTACTGTTTGTTTCTGTATTTTTAATCAAATAAATGCAGCCGTGATGAGCATTTAAAAACCATTAAAAATCGTATTGATCCCAAATGTTTGAGCAGCAGTGTATGTCTGCACAGCAATATTAACAATCCAGGGTCTTTCAGTCCAGATGAAGTGTCAAGTTCTTCAACAAAGTCCCCTTTTTTTCTTTTCTTTTTTTTTTTGCTTTTAAGTTTGTAGTGAACAGAACAGATTCACTCAAAAAAAGTGTTTCGTTCTAAGTTTAAACTCTATGTAATTCAATTACATACAATTTTTCCATCCATTTAAATTACATAGATTTAATATAATCATATTAATAAACTTAATGTGATTCAGATACATCAGTCATACATGAATGAAACAGGTAAAGTTGATGTAATATTTCCCAGTGTTAAACAAACCCTGCTCAGTGTTCATGTGTTTCCACACTACAGAGTGTTCAAGTAGCATTGACACAGTGTTGGAGTTAAGAAGAAGAATCACTGAATGAAAGAGAAACATAAGAACTGACTTCAGCCACAGTTGAAGAAGAAATCAAACATAACATTAACAAGTAAATAAACAAAACAATAAACAAGACATTAAATCTCCCAAGGTCAGAGGTCTTGAGAAACCCTTATTGAGATTTAACTTTTTTTTTTTTTCCATTTGAAATCACCATCAAGGAGACCAGTGTTTCCTTTTGTTGGGCTTTTGAACCTTGATATGTTGGTGTTTGTAATGTGCTTGTTGCTTTAATTGTTTATTTATAGAAAGCACATTTAGTGAAGCCAAGAGAAAGAAAGATAGATGAAATTCAATTTCTGAGTATATGGATGTTGTATTGCTTAAGCAGTATTTATAGTCTCATATCTAGCTGTATTGTGTAAGTCAGATAATATGAATAAATATAAGTCACTTTATGCACAAAATGTTTTCATCTGCAGCAACAGAAAGACCACAGACAGCAAGTATCAGCATATGAATCTCAACAATGGTGACATTCAACAGCTGCAGGCTGGGAGTCATGGGTGAGGTTTGTACTCTGCTGCTACCCAGCATACAGCTGTTGAATGTCACCATTGTTGAGATTCATATGCTGATTCTTGATGTCTGTGTGTGTCAAACTGATGCTGTAGATTTTAAGCTTTTGTGCATAAAATGGACATCCATAAAAATTCACACAGCTATTGAAAATTTCTTAAAACTCCATGTGATTGGTGAATTAGGCCACTGGATGATGATTAGTACACGGTCAATAAAAATTAACCAAGAAATGTCTAACCAGAATTTTTTCTTAGCTTCTTTTTGCTATAAAAAAGTGCTCTACAAACACAATTACAGCAGCCAAAAAAAAAAAAACAAGGCTCAAGAGCCCAACTGAAA
This sequence comes from Labeo catla, assembly GCA_012976165.1. NCBI lineage: Eukaryota > Metazoa > Chordata > Actinopteri > Cypriniformes > Cyprinidae > Labeo > Labeo catla. The sequence continues at coordinate 82,337 of VONZ01001463.1, read as the reverse complement.
TAAACCCTGATCGCCATGACGGTGAGGTCAAATAAAACGCTTTTTTTTTTTTGTAAATAAAACATCTAAAGCTCTGTTTAGACGTTCTCAAATAATATTTGTGGATATACGACAGAAATCAAGTCAAACGGTAATGTTGTTTGTGAAGTTGTTTAATCAGAGATTTGATGTCTTTATTTATTTAAGTTCATTTTATCTTTGGCTGTGTCTGATTCTTGTGTTTCTCTTTTCTTCTGTGATTCTGCTTGTAAACAGCAGGTGTTGATCATTATTGGTCAATCATGACATAATGATCTCCTTAACTCCAACACTGTGTCAATGCTACCTGAACACTCTGTAGTGTGGAAACACATGAACACTGAGCAGGGTTTGTTTAACACTGGGAACTATTACATCAACTTTACCTGTTTCATTCACATATGAATCACATTAAGTTTATTGATTTGTTTATATTAAAACTATGTAATCTAAATGCATGGAAAATTTGTATGTAATTAAATTACATAAAGTTTAAGTTAAGCTGCAACATTTTTTGAGCTAGCAGGAAAAAAAGGTTTATAAAATAAATATCACTTTCCTTTTCACTTTCCCTAATAATAACATTAGGGATCAAATTCCATATAGATGACAGCTCATTCATACAGTTCTTTATCCAATTTATTATTATTTATTATTATTATAAAGGCATAATGTGTGTCAAGATTGTGTGAAGATATTACAACTGGTGTGACATCATCAGGTCACATGACCAGGAAGTTAAATAGATTTGAATATTTGAAAAATTAATAAAAAATACACAAAATCATATTTCCAAAATCCAAGTGGTGTAAGATGTGTGTCAAGATTGTGTGAAGACATTACAACTGGTGTGACATCATCAGGTCACATGACCAGGAAGTTATATAGATTTGAATATTTGAAAAATTAATAAAAAATACACAAAATCATATTTCCAAATTCCAAGTGGTGTAAGATGTGTGTCAAGATTGTGTGAAGATATTACAACTGGTGTGACATCATCAGGTCACATGACCAGGAAGTTAAATAGATTTGAATATTTGAAAAATTAATAAAAAATACACAAAATCATATTTCCAAAATCCAAGTGGTGTAAGATGTGTGTCAAGATTGTGTGAATATTTTAAAGCTGGTGTGACATCATTGGGTCACATGACCAGGAAGTTATATAGATTTGTAGATTTCAATAAATCAATAAAAATACACAAAATGACTTTTCCAAAATCCAAGTTGCGTATAATGTGTTAGAACTGTTACTGAATGTAGTACAGGTGTCATAACAACACCCGTTTCTATCATTTAAAGGAAAATGTTGGAGTACTATGTAATAACAATGTAACAATTCATATTCAAAATCACATTCACAGCTTACAATTATGTATTAATGCATTTCCATGTAATTCACACCTTTACATTTTATTAGTTTGATACTTTGGATGTTTTGGAATCTTGGAATGCATACCTTTTTTTATTATTTTATGCACTTTTGAGACAGTCCCTTAATTTGCTGTGTGAATGTCTAACGAATGTCCAAAATAAAACCAACTTTACCGCACTCTGTTCAGACTGGAGGAACAGACTCTTTTAGAGTCGAGTCTCCATCACTATTTTAGCCAGTTTGCCGTTTAACAATACTCATACTCAAATCACAATTACTGCGTAATGGCACCATGACTTATAACAACACCCGCAAGAAAAAAAAAAACAAAACAATCAAAACAACAGAATTAACAAACTTTAGTCCACCCGCCAGAACAAAACATTAATATATATGAGTGACTTACCGGAATAAACGTAGTGCATGTATGCAAACTGTACAATGAGAGAGAACGTCAAAAAGTTTACAGGAAACTGCTCAGACCACGTCGAAATAGTACCAAACGGTGTTTGCAAACAACACACGTGCATGCGTACAAAGTAAATACAGAGCCAAGTCGACCATGATTGCTATGGCAATGGGCATGCGCACATCAAAAGCGCTTAAAGGCGCATTTCCTTCACCAATAAACATGTAAGGAACATCTAATGTTACATAAATCTTTTATTGACATTTGCTTTTGAACATTATCGTAAAAATGCAGGTTATATAAAAACGTGTATAAAAATATATTGCTTTGAATCTGTCTTTTTTTAACATTGAGTCATATATTCAGAGCATATCTATATTTACATTTGCAGATTATAACAACACAATCCAAAATGTCGGTCTTCTCAGTGACTTTCTGTGCTCCTGGGCCCAGTTTTTCAAAAGTAATCTAGTGGGATTTCGGATCACGAATTGGATCAAATCTTGGAAATGGGTTTTTCAAAAGTAAAAGAGGGATTCTGATTTAAGATCAGACCACGTAATCCAGTCTTACATTTGATTTGGATCAAACCTGCCCTTTGGGTTATTCAAAACTTTGAACTTAGATTTGGATCTATTTGATCCAAAAAAAAAAAAAAAAAACAGGATTATCCCGATCCCATCAGAAGGGTATGGATTCAGTTGTGATTTTTTGGACCCAATAAACAAATAATATATATATATATATATATATATATATTATATATATATATATATATATATATATATATTTAGTGAATGATCACAAACTTAATGGTTACTGATGATATATAAATTCCTTCATATTTGAAGCCTATATGAAGCATGTCACATGTAATGATATTGAGATATGGTAAACAACAACAACAAAATAATATCAAAGCTATCAGATGTTAAATAAATGTCACTGTTAAATAAATGTCACTGAATAGCTCTATAATTCCACAGTATATTAATTACAATGACCACAACAGATATACTCATTCAGTCATTTAATAGCAAAATTAATTTCTCACAATTGCATCTCTAATTGCATGTCCAGTGTGTCCTTCATTATGTAAGAACATTGGTGTCTGTCCTGTAAATGATTTTTGATTTTTGACAGTATTATTTTTGTTTTGTTATTTAACATTAGAACAAACTAAAAAAAAAAAAAGGTAAAATGTAAAATGTTTCTGTTTCTGTTTCTTACAATTAAAACAAACAATGGCTAACAGTGGCCACTGTTATTTTGCCTACCTGTTGTTTTTGGCTAAGCCAGTAGGCTACACTGTTGGTTCAATTTAAGGCTTTGGTAAACAGGATTTGGTAATCCTGAAATTTGATATTTGGATCACAGTGATCCAACCCAATGTTCCTTTAAAAAACTGTCATAAAAGTAAGACAGATCAGTTAATCCTGGATAGCAAAACATGGGATTTCCAAATCCGGACCAATTTGATCCAGATTAAATCTTTTGAAAAACTGGGCCCTGGTGACAACAGCAGGTCAGATCAGTTTCATCCATACTAAAAATAATCTGTTCACTTTCCACCAGGAACCTCATTGTGTTTCACATCCCAAGCAAACCTCAAAATAACTCACTGAACTCAGTGAACCTCATGTAATTCATACTACATTTTCATACAAAATATTTTCATGACAGTAAGTCACATTAAAACCCCCTCCTAACTTTCATAAAATATGCAACAAAAATGATTACAAAAAAGTATTAAATTGTGTACCACACATCATGACACTATTTGTGGTACTGAATATAACTGTGAGAAAAAGAAAATCACCCCAAAATACATTTTTATTTTCATTTAAATTAATTAATTAAACTCTTAAAATTCAAAATAAAAACTAATTATTAAAATAATAATAATAAAAAAAAAAAATTCAAGATACTGGTGCAAAAAAATCCCCCTGTATGTTTTGTCTCACATTATATCACAGGATATCACACAGGTGACACAAGTGATGATTTTTTACCCGATCTATCACGAACTTAAATGTGATTTTATACAACAGTTTAGTAAATAAGAAGTTGATAAAGTGTTGTATTTTAAACATTATATAGTATGTGTTTTTGCTCAGTTTTGCAGAGAACATATTACCTTTGAAGCCATAGCAGAACTGTTGCTCGTCTCTGAACACAGCGGTGTTTAGTTTAGTGAATGCGTTTTAAATTAATCGTGAATGACTTATTAAGACATTTACCGCCACCTGCTGACAGATTTAGTTTCTTATTTAGAGCAGTGTGTTTCAAACCAGTCCTGCGAGCACCCCCAACACTGCACATTTTATAGGTCTCTCATATCTGACAACCATTTCAGGTCTTGCTTTCACTGCTAATGAGCTGAAGAGTTGAATCAGGTGTGACAGATGAGGGAGACAGAAAACATGCAGTGTTCAGGGTGCTGATTTACTGTACACCCACTTCTCCAGGCTCCACTGTATATATCAAGGGTTCTCAACTGTTGCCAGCGAGATCTATTTTCCTGCCTGTAACTTTCTAGTGATCCTAATAACCTTGATGAACATGTTCAGGTGTGTTTGATTAGGGTTGGAGCTGAAATCTGCAAGAAAATAGATCACATTTAACAACCCAAAGAATAAGAAGTTCAGATCAGATCACTTTAATTACTCTTTGTGAGTGTGAGCATAACATAAATTGAGGAGGTCATCATAAAGTGAAAAATAAATACTGATGAGTTGAAAATGTAACCACATTAAGGACACATTCAGAAATGTTGAAATATTATTTTAATGTTTGATTTAACTTTCTGGGTTTGCATCTAAAAAGTGACACATCAGCAACCTTCACATTAACACATCTTTAAAAAAAAATGTGTTGTTCATACATATAAGGCTTTTCTCCATACTTCTTAGATGTAATTGGGATCATTTACTCACATGAACACGTGGATGAATGTGAAGAATATAGTAGTTTTACACACAAAACCAAATTTTTTGTAAACTTTTATTTTTAATATGAATTCTGCTGCTCCAGGTTCACCAGATGTTTGTGTGTTTGTTGAATCTGACCTGTCTGGCCACTGGTTTCTACCCCAGAGATATTAAGATGAACATCAGATTGTACAGAACTCTACTTGAGAACCAAATATCATGTGGAGTCAGACCAAATAATGATGAGACCTATCAGATGAGAGCCAGTGTGAAGACTGAAGGAAACCACAAAGGATCTTATGACTGTTTTGTCATTCACAGCAGCCTGACAGAACCAGTTTCAGTAGAATGGAGTAAATATCACCAAAAATACAGTGAAAAGTGGCATTTCTGCTTCTGTATTAACAGATGAAACTTAATACAAGTCACACAGTGGGTAGAAAGAGAACACAATACTGATGTTGCTGGTCACAAACTATTAATTACAATTTCTTGACTCAGATAAAAAGTATTACTGTAAAACATTTAATTTTATTGTAATGTATTAATTTATTGCAGTGCAAATGTTTGATGACTTGTTATAGATTGTTATTTGTTAAATTGTTATATGGTGAGCTCTAAATATTCAACACTGTTGCATTAAATGTCTTGTTTTTTAAATCTCTTTTTAAAGACATTTTAAAATGTACAAGGTTTGACAGTATATAAGCCTACTGTATGACAGAAACATGAGCTAGAAATGTGATTATAATTTTATTTTTTTGAAATGTATACTTGTATCATTATATCATTGTGTTTGACATGAAATGTTATATTATATGCTGTATTTTTGTTAGGTCGGATGACAACATTTAGTTTAAGTGGAGTGAAGCTCAGGATCAGTGTGTGGTGATGACTGTAATGGAAGAGGAGAATGATATTATACAAAAACAAATCATCTCCACACACAGATACCTTCGTATCTAGTCCAGTGATGTTTGTTGCTAATATATTTATAGCCTGGACTGGGATGAGAACAGTTTGTAGGGGCTGATTAGAAATGCAATTTTTGTTGAACAGTAACATTGCTGAACTGTTTGAGCATCAGATGATCTGGGTTTATGCTTGTATATTTGTAGCATGTGATTCTGATTAAGCTTTTTCATACACACTTGTCATGTAAATGTTTTTCATTCTGGTTCATTTTAACAGAATGAACTGCTTATTTTACACTCTTCATTCTGCGAAGAATTACAGATTTTCTCTCTTTTCAGTTGTTTTTGTTACTTTGTCACAAAAGTGATCTCTGGTTGTGTTATTGCCCTCAACTGTTTGTAATGTTTGTTTATGGGTTACTTCTAATTTAATAGTTTAGCACAGTCTCCATTTATTATGTATCTTTATGGTCAGTTGAAATGACTACGTCAGACAGACTTCACATTTGACAGCTGCTTTTGCTCAAATAGCAAAAGAAATGGAGATCAGATAAGAGAAGAATGTCAAATTTACAACACTTCTTCAGAGGATGCATTAGATAAGCCCATAAAACAGTGTGTACTAGTTTTGTAATGTAAATGACACAAAGACAAATCTCAAACATAGCACTGCAATTGTGCATTCAATTTTTTAATCTATATTTAAAAAAAACTTGATGCTTGTTGACTGTGAAACACATCCTCATAGTTTGTGAAAAGGCGCTGTGAAAACAAGTGTGTTGTATTCTGTTGTTGCTTATGTTCATAAATTATCCCCCATTTACTTATTCTATTTTTATTCTTTTAAATTATCAGTGTCTTGTCTTGTCACTTTCATTCTGTTGTTCTGTGGAAGGGTCTGTCACCAAAACAAATTCCTCATATGTATAAACATACCTGGCAATAAAGCAGTTTATTGTCTGATTCTGATTCAGATGAAATGTGATTTCACCAAACAGACTGCAGTGTTAGTCTTTAGAAAGTTAAGCTGACATTGACTTCTTGTTGACCATGCAAATTAGCTTCATGCAAATTAGCAAAATTGCTTTTAAATCCAAAATGGCAAAAATCATTAGGATATTAAGTAAAGATCATCTTCCATGAACATATTTTGAGAGTTTCCTACCGTAAATATATCGCAATATATTTAAAGGCAGTTTTCTTACTATTTGGATTTTTTTTGCAGATATATCTAAATGTTGTACCCTTATTTTGTGGTCCAGGGTCAAATATGAAGATGCATATCATATATCACATCAAAATGTCTTTGTTGAAAACCATTTCAAAGGTTGTAAGTTCTTAAATGATGTACTGTAGGACTCAAAGTCTATCCATCACATTTTATTTTCATCCACATAAGGTTCAATGTTACATCAAACAAGCAAAAAAAAAACCCACTGACAAAGCAGACAAGTTTTAAAAAAGTGCTTTATTTGCATGAGAATCATCTGATGTTTGTATGAACAGCTATTTTTAGATGTACAAAACAGCTTGTTTTTCTTTTTGATAGTGCAGATTGGTGTGTCTTAACATATTACTTTACTGCATTATCTTCATTGTGGACACACTGGTTTTGCAGTGCAAACAGTTTTACCATAACTGAAGTCTCACACATAGGCTTACTTCTGTGTTTAAGAATAAGTTTTAAGAATAAAAATAAAAAAATAAAAGAGAAGATACAAATATAAATATAAATAGGACATTACTAATTTGCACACAGCTGTAAAACATTTTAAGTTGTTTGCTTCTTGATTTAAAATATTAATACCATCAACAATACAGGAATTCAATAAGGACAACAAAATGGAATTCACAAATGTGCTTAGATTTTAGGCATGATGAATAATACATTTCAGTTTTTCACCTTTGCTGTCTATGCACAAAAATCCCCCATAATTTGGCACACTTATACTGCTTAATCACAGCAAATTTATCCATTTGACCTCAAAAGATAAAGGGTATTTGTTATTCATTCAAGACATATATTAGTGTAAAGCAGCAGTGCATAAAGCTGGACATATTGACACTTGCTACAACTCTGTTTCTGACAGTTAAAAGTGCTTAGGATAGAGCAAGGGTCTCCAACTTGCTCCTGGAGAGCTTCAGTCCTGCAGATTTCAGCTTCAAAACCAATCAAACACACACAAAGGCTACTTGATAATTAAAGGTGTGTTTGGGATTGGATCTGACATTTGCAGGAAAGTACACTCTTAAAGGTGCTTTAAAAGGTTCTTCACAGCGATGCCATACAAGAACCATTTTTGGTTCCACAAAGAACCATTTAATTAAAGGTTAAAGGTTCGTTTTAAAGGAAACTGTAAGGTTCAGATGTTAAAGGTTCTTTATAGAACCATTTAGACAAAAAAGTTTTTTCTATGGCATTGTGAAACACCTTTATGTTTAAGAGTGTAGCTCTCCAGGATCAGGGTTTGAGATCCCTGCTATAGGCAGGGTATAAAAGGGTATTTAAGATAAAGGGTATTTGTTATTCATTCAAGACATATATTAGTGTAAAGCAGCAGTGCATACCGCAGGACATATTGACACTTGCTACAACTCTGTTTCTGACAGTTAAAAGTGCTTAGGATAGACCAAGGGTCTCCAACTTTGCTCCTGGAGAGCTTCAGTCCTGCAGATTTCAGCTTCAAAACCAATCAAACACACCCAAAGGCTACTTGATAATTAAAAGTGTGTTTGGGATTGGATCTGACATTTGCAGGAAAGTACACTCTTAAAGGTGCTTTAAAAGGTTCTTCACAGCGATGCCATACAAGAACCATTTTTGGTTCCACAAAGAACCATTTAATTAAAGGTTAAAGGTTCATTTTAAAGGAAACTGTAAGGTTCTTCAGATGTTAAAGGTTCTTTATGGAACCATTTAGACAAAAAAGTTTTTTTCTATGGCATCGTGAAGCACCTTTATGTTTAAGAGTGTAGCTCTCCAGGATCAGGGTTTGAGATCCCTGCTATAGGCAGGGTATAAAAGGGTATTTAAGATAAAGGGTATTTGTTATTCATTCAAGACATATATTAGTGTAAAGCAGCAGTGCATACCGCAGGACATATTGACACTTGCTAAAACTCTGTTTCTGACAGTTAAAAGTGCTTAGGATAGACCAAGGGTCTCCAACTTTGCTCCTGGAGAGCTTCAGTCCTGCAGATTTCAGCTTCAAAACCAATCAAACACACCCAAAGGCTACTTGATAATTAAAGGTGTGTTTGGGATTGGATCTGACATTTGCAGGAAAGTACACTCTTAAAAAATAAAGATGCTTTAAAAGGTTCTTCACAGCGATGCCATACAAGAACCATTTTTGGTTCCACAAAGAACCATTTAATTAAAGGTTAAAAGTCCGTTTTAAAGGAAACTGTAAGGTTCTTCAGATGTTAAAGGTTCTTTATGGAACCATTTAGACAAAAAAGTTTTTTTCTATGGCATCGTGAAGCACCTTTATGTTTAAGAGTGTAGCTCTCCAGGATCAGGTTTAGAGATCCCTGCTATAGGCAGATAGCTTAAATCACTGTTTCGCAACCCTGGTCCCGAAGTACCTATGAACACAAATGAGCAATGATGCTCTTCCAGGACTAGAGTTGAAATGCATAATACAGATCAGGATAGGGTTGGACCAGCTGTTTTTAATTAAAGCCTGAATCCCAATCTTATTTAGTTGCATGTAATCAAAGCTCCATTAAAGCGTTTGGAGTTGACAACCCCTGCTTTAAATAATCCAATGTTTACCTTTATTGATCCAATAAGTAGCCCTTAAATATGTAACAGTAGTAGATTTGAAGTCACAAGTTTTAGTTTATCTGCCTGATTTTTATTGTTGACATAACTGCTAACCCTTTCATACACAACTTTACAATATTCTAGTTGAGCCCCCAGGGTGTTTTTTTAAGGAGACTGTTATTTTAGAATGTATCGCCTTATTGTTTCCATGGTGACGAGTCATGCTTGTCACGTGACACAACACAGCCACAATAGCGCTGTATGACATCTATACATGTATATAGTTTTTTTCCCCCTTTTTATCATTAATATTCACAAACGTGCACTGAACGTTCTAATCACACCGGTGTGATCATACCGCTTCACAGACAAGCCTAGAATGATCACACCAGTGTGATCATAAATTTCATAAATATAACATAAATAATAACATAAACAAAATCTGGGATGTATTAGTAACTGTTATGAATCCTGTCTGGTCTGCCCACCACCAGAGGTCGCCGTGCATTTCATTAACATTTCACTCTACACAGACTGTTGCATCACACCCCGGACTACATTTTCCCATTACCCATTGCACTGATTGCTCTAAAACCTGTATCCAATCAGACGCTCTACATAAGCCTTGGACTTCCCCTTGTATCTCACCAAGTATTGTGGTGTTTTGGTTCATTGTATCGCATTGTGTTCCCTAGTTCCTGGTCATTTTGTTTTGTATGTCTCACCTCCTGCCTTGTGGACCTCTTGCTCATTTTTCGGATTACCCTTTTGCCTAGCCCCTTGGTCTACGTTTGCCGTTCATCGACCCTCGACTGCTTCACGGACTACTATCATGTCTCGCCTTTGCTGTACCTGTCGGCTATTGTTCAACCCTGCCTGTTTGTGACCATGTCTTTGCCTTTGCTATTTAATAAAAGCTTGCATTTGGATCTGCTCGCTTCACGTCTCCCTCACTCTGTTACAGTAACAGAGTGATGCTCAGAAAACTGTACCATTTAGACTATAACATTTAAGACATTCCATTTGCATTAGCACAAAATGGTACAGTCCATTTCTCTAGAACAGAGGTTTCTGTAAATATTAAGCTCCACACTTAATTCATAGTGCATAAAATGTAACATGCCCATTTACACTAGTAAATTTAACTAGGTGTAGTGTATTGACCGATGGTGCAACCGACCCCATATAATCGTAGTCTATATGGGTCATTCTATAATTAGGGGTACATTTACGTTTTTACTTAAGTTAAAGTTTTACGCAAGTAACTTCACAAAAAACACTTATATTTGAAGCGCACACCCACATGTCTTGATAACCTTATCTAACTGAAGGCAAAACTATAAAATCAACTTTTCAAGTTAAAATGCAGAGTAGAAAGAGCAACTTTACAAAATCGAAAAGCTGAATAGCAGGGCTGTTTGTGGACATTATTTTTGAACAAAAACATGGCTTTTTTAACAACTAGCAGTGTGACTGGGAAAAAATACAATTGTGTACTAGAAAATTAAGTATCTGGGCTTTATATTGATGAAAATATATAAAAAATATACTTCACAGACATGAGATGTACTCACAATTATAGAGTGACCCATATCAACCACTTACGGTTATAAATTGCTCAACAAAAAACTAAGAAGTGATAAAAGCAAAATCTAAGGCACTGATCAGACAGAACTTTTTTTTTTTCATTAAGATAACTGGTAACACTCTAGAACAGGGAACATTTATTCACAGTGTTGGGGTAACGCATTACAAGTAACGCGTAAAGTAACGCATTATTTTTTTTATTGATAAGAGTTACTTTTTTCAAATAAGTAACGCCAGTTACTTTTCCCCCCATTTATTGATTAAAAGCTCTCTTTACTTTCGTCAAAGTCTGAGGCTTTTGGTGTGAAAAGGCTTTTACATTTGCCAAAAATAGAACTTTTTATATTAAAAAATAACAAGCAAGTCCTGCCCCCATTTAAAAAGTAATGCAAAAGTAAAATAACGCATTACTTTCCATAAAAAGTAACTAAGTAACATAATTAGTTGTTAAGTTTAGGTATTGGGTAGGATTAGGGATGTAGAATAAGGTCATGTAGAATAAGGCATTAATATGTGCTTAGTTAGTACTAATAAATAGCTAATATTGTAGTAATATGCATGCTAATAAGCAACTTAAGAAACAGTAAAATGCAGCACAGTGCATTCTGCTTGTAGTGTCGTACCACAGGCAGTGTAGACAGCCTCACTGATTATACTAAGTTCTATAGTATTTTGTCACATCGCCAGGTCACGTCTGATGTGGACACAGTATAAATGTAAACACCTGATGCCAAGACAGTAGAAGTTGCATAGTCTGAACTAGGCTTGAGATTCGTTTTCCAGAATATAAGACCCACTGCTGATTTCAGTGCTGTGCTGGATTTGTGGAAATTCCCTTTGTCTGGAAAAAAGGCATTAATGCTTTCTTTAACTCTTGAAATGTTGCTCCACATATTTAAAGCTGATGTATTCACAATCTAATCTAATCTAATTTCTAAAAAGAAATTATGTTTTTTGAGGAAAACATTTCAGGATTTCTCTCCATGTAATGGACTTCTACGGTGACTATAGGATTCGGAATTGGTCTTCAGTTCTTTTTAAAAGACTGTAGGAAGGATCACTCGCCCTGGTGGGCTGGTCAGAACCCAGGAAATCAGTCCACAACAGTTCTTTCCTTTACTTTCTTTACTGTACCATCAAGCATGTAATAGGTGTGGTCTGTACAGAGATAACAAACAACAAAGTAAATAATATAGAGATCAAATCCAATAATTTGACATTCCAATAGCAGCTAACACTGTTATCAATATTAATGAAAAGAAGTGAAAGACTACAGCTTAATGAATTGGCAAATTAGCATCCGCATCGGCCATTTAACCATGTAATCTTCATCCACACACTTATGCTTGCAATACACAATAGACCTATGAACTAGAAACGGCAATTATCTCTACCTAAACATGAGAACGGTATAAGTAAAGCGGTACTAAATCTCACTGTAAATATACATGACGTGCATGTAAATAGGCGCTAGTTCTGCGCTCTCAATAAAACATAATTACCGTAACTGCGATCGCTAGCGAGTTTACAACTGAATCTCAATGTTAAGCATATTAAAGCAAAAACAACTCACTTTCACAGAATGCACGCACACTTATTACACCTCGATTGCATCGGCTCGCATCTCTCCTCTCAATCTATGCTGCACACTCTTAAAATGGCGACGAGTCTTAAAGGGCAACAAGTCTTAAAGGGGCTGCGCACGCAAAGCGTTTGTACAGTGACCCTAAATTTGAACGTCCAAAATGTAGTTTAAATGCAGCTTCAAAGGGCTGTAAATGATCCCAGAGGAAGAAGTGTTTTATCTAGCAAAACGATTGGTTATTTTTATTTTTAAAATATACTTCGATATACTTTTTAACCTTAAACACTTGTCTCATCTAGCTGTGTGTGAATTTAGTTTTTTTCCTGGGTCATTACAGTTAGGGTACGTCTAAAAACTCTCATCTTATTTTCTCCTCCAACTTCGAAATCATCCTACATCACTGCAGAAATACCGACCCAGAGTTTACAAAGTGAACATGCAAAGAAGATCAAACACCCTTTACAAAAAAAGGTAAAAACAGTGACGTAGGACGATTTTCAAGTTGGAGGAGAAAATGAGAAGTACTGTTTCGCTAGATAAGACCCTTCTTCGTCAGTTGGTTTTAGAGGTCTTTGAAGCTGCATTTAAACTGTATTTTGGAAGTTCAAATTTGAGGGCACCATATCAGTCCATTACATGGAGAGAAATCCTGAAATGTTTTCCACAAAAAACAATTTCTTTACGACTGAAGAAAGAAAGACATGGACATCTTGAATGACAAGGGGGTGAGTACATTATCTGTAAATAAGGCTGAGCGATAATTTGATAACGATAATTATTGCAATATAATTTTCCTTGATAAAATTATATGAATAGTTCGATAAATGTTCGATATAATTTTTATGTGCCAAAAGCAGAGCGAAACAAGAAGTTCAAACTGCCGTGCTGTGTGAGCTCACTGAAGAAAATGCATTTACTCCGCCACACAAGCACTAAACAGTGCTTTTAGCGGACTCTGACTTGTCACAGAGTCGGATGCATTTTTACTCGGACTTGACATGGACTCGAGCCTTTTGGAAAATATTCCAATCAAGTCCAGGGACAGTTGGTGGAAATATCACTGACTCGATGCATTATCATGAAAGTATTTGCATGCGTTTTTAAGTGTTATCCAGTTAGCTACTGGAAAGCCAACGGGTTTATGTGCGCACACACTCAAAGCGCGCTCACAGAACGCTCCTCTCAGTCAGTGTGCCAATGCCAAGTTCTCTTTTGATTCTAATAGGTTCTGTTATTGCTACACACATGCTCCTCTTGGAGACTATTCATGTAAATGCAGGCAGTTTTTGTCCTAAGTAAACCTGAACAGTTAGGAGAAATATTGATGTGTCAAAATAAAGAGACAGCAGTGTAAACCTGCAGCTGCCGACCACGTTATAAATGTTAATCAAACAACAAAAGAAAAAGAGAAAATCACTCACTGTTCTTCACTGAATCACTTTCATATTAATCAACTTTAATGTATACAATGAAGATTTTGCAGTGTTTTATTTTTACATTTATTAGCCTACTTCATGAAATGTCTGTAGTAGGCTATTTCTGTAAAGGTTAAAAACAGGCCTGGCTAAACTTGGTCCTGCTCCTTGGTTTAGCTCAGGGTTTCTAGTATGCCTAAGAGCTTGATTAGCTAGTTCAGGTGTGTCTAATTGGGTCTGGAGCTAGGACACCAGCCCTCCAGGACCGAGTTTGGGTTAAAACAATGTAAAGATACTGACAAACAGTACTGTTTCCTGGGACTTGGACTCGGCCGTTTGGAACTCAGACTTGAGTCTGACTTGGCCCATTTTGGACTCAGACTTGACTGGTTAAAGACTCGGATTCGACTATAGCTTGAAACTTATTGTACCATGCTTGAAAAATTTGGTCTCTATTCGCACTTTGAATATTGACAGAGAAGCCTAGCCTACTTTGATTATGACTGTACTCATTGTTTGCTTAAGACTATTTTTTGTTTAGACTATTTTTTATTTATACTGTTTTTGTTTACATTTGTAAAAAGATCTTCAGTTAGGAGGTCAAATGTCCTGGAGGTTCACCCCCCACTTCTCAAACCAAAGTTACACCCTTGCACTGCACCATGATATTGTGGCAGCAATGTGGGATATTCACATTGAACTTTATTACAGGATTAGTGGAATTTAATTATAGTATGTAAGTATTTGTGATTAAGCTATAGCATGTGTGCATTCATACTGAATGTTTTTAGACTACCGTTTTCATACAAATAGGCTACCTATAAAACCATGTAGTTATATTTTTACCATGGTATTGAGGTACCATTATGTGTGGTTTATTATCTGTGTTTATCATAATTTAAAATTTATGCTTGCTACTAGGGGAGACTAACGCTTAAAAAAAAAAAAAAACTGGGTCAGATAAATTTTTACAGATGTTATTGACTGATAATGAACAAAAATGTATCTCTGCATCCTCAAGCTACTATCAAATGTGCATTTCTAAGAGACAAAAACATGATATTATTATTATTATTATTATTATTATTATTATCAGACAATCTAAACCTTGATTTGAAACAAAATAACTCAGGAGAACATGCAGAAATAAATTTTTCTATTTAGATATTTATTTTGTTAAGGAAAATTAATGGTCTGTTTTCTACAACATTCACTTTGGAGCAAAAATCTGAATTTGAACTTATTTAAATAAAGATTTTACATTTATTGTGATAATTATCAATATCGACTGATATCGACTTGCCCATATCGCCCAGCCCTATCTTTACATTTTTGTTCTGGAAGTGAATTAATCCTTAAATAAATAAATAGGCCTTACTAAAAGACAACTTTTATAGAGAGAAACCAATTCAGGATCTTGTTTTTGGTGAAAATATAGACCATGAATATGAGGACATACCTGTATCATCTGTGTATTCACAATTGTCATGTTGATCACTAGAATTCAGGAGTTGAAATCTCACTTCTGGTGAAACCATTACAATTATTCTGGCCTGTATGATACAATATATTATTAGAAAACTTGAGCATTAAAGGGGACAAAGTATGAAAGTCAGACTGTTAAAAAAGACATTTAAAACATGTTTTTGCAGTGTTTGTTCTGTTTGGAGTTGTTATATGATGGATAAATGAGAAGAGTGTTCATTTGATTTAAATGAACTTACCTTTTAACACTCTGTAGATTAAAAACATGACGATTATGAATAGACCTGCAATTACAAAAAAACCTACAACTAATCCTGGTGACAAATTATCCCTTCTAATTTCCAAGTTTGCATCTGTAAGGGAAAAAAGCAATAATAAAACTAAAGATAAATGTTTTCAGAAATTGAAAATATTTATAAAATATATAAAATAAAATATTTTATAGATTCATGCAACAGATAAATACAGTGTTTTGAAAAAGTCTGACTCAGCTGCCATCTGTAGTATGAGCTACAGTACAACAATTTTGCATACAATATTAACTTCTGACTGTTAATATGGTCATATTTACCCCATGATTTTACAAATGTCTGACCGCTGTGAAGGGCGTGACACTCATATCTCTGTTTCTCATCTCTGTTTATCTCCACACTGGTTCTCATCTGAAAGGTCTGGTTATTGTTGGGTCTGACTCCAGTAGAGCTGAATGGTTGGAGTGTGATGTTGTTTTGTGTGACGTTCATCTCCGTGTGTTTGGGGTAGAAACCAGTGGCCAGACAGGTCAGAATCAGCTTGCTTTTGTCAACTTCAGATGCAAACATGTAAAGAGCTGGTGGAGCTGAAAATAAAATAAGAATAAATCATATTGCTACCACTTGATTCTGCACAAAATTAACACATAAAACACAAGCTTAAATACTGTAAATAAAGCAATACCTCTGACTGAATCATTAAATGTGGAGACGCAGACCATGCAGTTAGTGAGCTCCATCTTGAGGACTTGTCTGCGAGGTTGTTGATTTTTCCACTTCATGTTGGTTTCTTTTGCCTTTGGACTTTTCTCCATCCACTGCATTGTTTCAAAATTAAAGGCAATAAAATCCTCTCCATCATGTCTGTACTCATCAAATGCATTCACATTCATCATTGATCCATCGGGATGTTTTTCCACCTCACAGCCGATTCTCCTCTGTAGAGTATGGAGCCCTAAACATTTAAATTAATAAATAATAATAATAATAAAAAGAACAACATAAATTATTCCAAGTTAAAAGTATACAGTAGTCAACATTTGAATTGGATCAAAAAAGTTCATCAAAGTTGTCTTAAGACAAGAATGGTTATTGTTTTGGTTTTAGGACAACTCTGATGAAAGGTTTTGATCCACTTTAAACATTGACTACTGTATATACAGTGGCACATAAAAGTAACTGGACACTTAAAAATATTTCAGTGTCTTTCCAATAAAAACCCAATGAATTCACCATCACATCTGGAGCTTGTGCAGTTCGTCAGAGTGTTAACCAGATTTATAAACCAGTCTCTAGAATCACGAGGTTCTTCGGTATATCTCCAGATTTCTGCATCTGAACTGTCTCTTTTCCAGGTTTGTTCTTCATTACTGTAGTGAGAGATCCGTCTGTCGTCACACAGACCCACTGCACTGAACACAGGACCGGAGAACCCATCAGGTTTGGTGAGGACGGTGTAAACAAACTGGAGATGGTGTCTTTCTGAAGAAAAGATAAATGCAAAACAATAAAGCCACTTTTCCACTATCGGGCCTAACCGTTCTCTTTGCTTAACCATTCCATTCCGTGCCGATCTGGGCCAGTCAGCACGGATACGGCTTTATTTTCCACTGTGGCGCTGATAAAACGGAACTCCTTGGAATGTAAATACAAATGCGTCAGTCATTGTCTTGGTAAAGCAATTGTAATGTAAACAGCGATATGATCAGCGATGATCATCAGATATTTCTGTTTTTGGGACTCTAAATAACAGAGAAAAGGACACAATGCTTAGTGCAAAAAATAAAATAAACAGAAGGCGACGACAGGTATAACGTTACCAACACATGAAACTTATTGTACCAGGGAGATATGCATGCAAACAGAGATGGACACAGAAGTTCAAATTCCTTTCTAAAAATACCACATGTATGGACAGTTTTAATAAATGAGCAATGAACGCAGTATACTGTAACTCTTTACTTGGCTGTAAATAACGTACTTAGTGCACACACACACTATCTTTAGCACGGTTGTCTAACCAGGAATTCCGAGACAAGAACTATTTGTAATCATGCAGTGCCGTACCAGGCTCAGGTGGAAACACCACTGGAGCCACACCTGACCGTTCTAAGAACCGTTCGGCCCGATAGTAGAAAAACGGCTTAAACGTGTTACAGACATGTCAGCATTACATACAGTTAACCTGTCTGAGTGTTCCTAATATCTCTAAATGGATAGTTCCGGTGTTGTACCGAAATCCGACCCCCTGTGTGCACAGGGCCTCTCATATTAATATGCAGTGCAGCGACTTAAGATGCATTTTGTCCGGCTTTTCTTCATTTTTTACAGAATATTTTTCGATGTTCCACACATAAAGCACCAAGGAGCCTACATGGAAGCATTGTCGACATTTAAAGTAATAAGCATAAATTAAATTTTTGTGTAAAATGGATGCAAACCGTAAACTGTCGAGACTTCCACAGGGTTAAGAATAAAGCTGCCAATTGCCAAAATAAAGCTGTTAAATTCAGATTGCATTGACTATCCTGCTGCATTAACATCCAGATTGTATTTGATGTTGTCATTTCGTATTAGTTCACTACGTGATTAGAGTAAACATTGTATTAGCCTACGCTGCCCACTGAACTTGCACATGAATGTCATAAAGAATAATAATAATTAATCGCATTTGTTTCTCGTGTATGCATTCCTATATACGCAAATAACAACCCAAATAACACGCTATAAAACAAGGCAAATAAATGTTTGCAATGTAACACACTTTTAAGTTACATGTGTCATAATCAAACAAATAAAAAGAAATAATACCAAATTCTTATTACAGTAGTGACAATTGATAAAAAAAAATGTAAAAAACAAACAAACAAACAAAATTATAATTAGTATAATTTTCACAGCCTTAACTGTTATGCCTGTTAAAATTACACCCCCTTGACCACCACAGGTTAACAAGGTCACAGATTCACCAAATTTATTTTATTATCACATCATGTCATGATGGATGGCTGCTCAAAAGCATTTGATTGTACCTTCAACAGGATGGGTTTACAAGTGGGGGTTGAATTTTCACAGCCTTATGCCTGTTCAAATTACACCCCCCTGACCATCACAGGTTAACAAGATCACAGACTCTGTGATCTTTTTTATTTTTTTAAATGTAAACCCGTCCTATTGAAGCTACAGTCAAATGCTTTTGAGCAGACATCCTTCATAACATGATGTGCTAATGAAATTTATTTGGTGAGTCTGTGACCTTGTAAACTTGTGCTGGTCAAGGGGGGTGTAATTTTAACAGGTGTAACATAAGGGTGTGAATACTTGGAATACTTGTGCTGGTCAGTGTATGAAATTAAAATTTTATTTGCATTTTATATGTTTTGTTTTTTTTTTCTTTTCCCCAAAATGCAACAAAGCTTCGGATGGAAGATGCTATTTTTTATCACTTTCATACTGATATGGAGAGTGCCCAGATAGCACATGTACAGCTGCAAGATGTCTGTTAAAGATTGCTTGATCTGGTTAAGCAGTTTTAAGTTTTTACGCCATGCCACCAGGGGCGGATCTAGAAAATAATTTTTAGGGTGGCAAAGAGGTGGCATGAGGTCCATGAGGGGTGGCAACACCAAAGCAAGCCCCCATGCATAGTTTTTGGGGATTTATAGTCTGACATATACAGTTGTATTCACAAATATTGCATTACCATTAAGTAATCATCTACTGTTTAAAATGACAAAAAATAAATAACAACATTTCCGTGTCCATCATGGCACCAAATCAGTAAACAGTATAAAAAAACAGGTTATACAGTAAATGTTTCTGATCTTGTATCACTAAAGATGACATGCGATTCTATTAAATTACTACTTAGATGGTATAAATCACATTTTAGTGTAAGTTTAAGATGTTAATGTCGATGATTTAATGTTAATTTCCTAACATTAGAAATAAATATTATAATGTCAAAGCAATGAAACTGGATCAGTTTTGCAAACAATGTTTGATTTTCTGTTATTAACAGAGGTGGGAATGTCTGTAATCACCCAGAACACACTGTAAACCATAAAATCTAGCAACACCCCAGCAACTGCATAGCAAGAGCCTAGCAACCACCTAGCAACACTTTAGCAAACATCTAGAACATCTAACTGACCAAACTATTTATGTTTCTAAACAAGACTTTAAGACAAGCCAGCATAAATTTGTCTTTCAAACGTTTCAATCTAGTTATTGCAGGTATTCTTAAATGCTTACAATACAGTAGGCTACACAAAAAAAAATGGTTTACAATTTACTGTACATATAGAATAGTGAAAGTCAATCATCTAATGTACTGGTATTGTACTATGTAATTATACTGTATTTGTAAGTATATGTAAAAGATTAGTTAATTTCTCTCCTCTCTCCGTTGTTGGATGCAGATATTCTGATTGGCGTGTCATCAGTTTGACGTAATGTTTAATTTACTTTTTGAGAAATGTGTCTTTGTTTTGAGCACTGAATGAATGATTTGGGAAAGTGATGAGCCAACTAAAATCAGTTACACTGTGTTAACAATAGAGAAAAATGCAATATGGCCAGATGTTTACCTAACTCTGCTATTAGTTTCCGCGATCGGCATCTTCTTATTGATTTCATGCTATAACTGCCTATATATAAAAATGCCTATGATGAACGTGGAGCGAGCGGTCAAAGAATCGGATCACCAAATAATTACGCAGTAAATTGCCGAGAAGCAGTAATTATCTGATTCACGAACAAATGTAAAATAATTCGTTAGTGAACTGGGCCGCGCTTTGTGTTTTTGACTCAAAAAGAACCGGTTCATAAGAGTCATTTGTTAATGAAGTCGAATACACTGAGCGCTGCGTGCGCGTACAACTATCGTGCACATTGTATTGAAATACGTGTTTTTTGCCATTATTTTGCGTTACACTGTCATCGCTGCGGCTGAAAAGTAGCACATGAAACACTGCTTACATTTAGATTTTATTCTGTGATAACTCTGGGGTGGCACAGCTTTTTCCTAGGGTGGCACTTGCCACCCCGTGCCAGGAATGGCTGGTCAGCTGGTCAACAAAAACACAACATGCGATGACCAGGCTGTATTCCTGACACTGTCATAAAGTGATCATAGGTTAAAATATATTTATATCACTGTATGACCACAGATTAGAAGCCAAGATTGTTTCACGATGCCTAGGACAGCCGAAAATCGTGTGTTTTGAGCTTAAGAGAACTGTACATGAACCCCAGTTAAAGTTTTGCAGATTCTGCAAATGAGCATGCGTTGAATCCAGAGTGTTAAATGAGTTGGAGGTCAAGGGTAGGTTTGACAAACACTATATTAGTGTTCTTATATTAATACTTTTAAGTTAGCATAATTAAAACAGAATTACTTAATAATACAAATAACTTACCATACTGATCGCAGCGAATGCATGCCAAGCTTAAAATGAGAAAAAATGAAAACTCCAATCCGAGTTCACCAGAAAATCCGCCACTCATGTCAAAACATCTTCTTCGAAAAGTTCTGTCAAAAGTCACTGTGAATGGCCCGGTGTATCAGGTCAAAACAATAGGGACTTTCCAGGGTTGCGGCTAGAAGAAAAAGGGGGCAGCTGCAGTCTGGAGCAATGGCCACGCCCAAAGACAGGCAGGCTGTTATCGTAAACGCGATTAATCCCTTTAATCTGTTTAAATAATAAATCCAACGTCATTCTATAAACCCAAATCCCATTCTTTCACTGTAAAAATAGTGATCATGATATTAAAAAAATATATATTACTTTCGAAAGTACCTTCGGATTTTCATTCTGAATGGCCACAGGTTACTGACGTTTTCACCACCGCTTCACTTCCTTCCACCCTTTACTGTAAAGGTCTTATAGTGCATCCATAATCACAACAATTAATCAGAAACAAATTACAATTATTTTATGCATATAGAATCTCACAAGTTGTGCATAAGTTCGAAATATCTTTAGTGTTACATTACCATTGTATTAATTACACAGGATAATTTTGAACCATGCTTTACAGTTTTTCTGTACTTTTATTAAAAGTGAATGGAAACTAAAAATGTTTTGCCTGATAAGGACAAACATATATGGTTGATAAAACACAATAACAATAATAATAATAATAATAATAATAATAATAATCAGAAGAGCCAGTAGAAAAAGTACTCTTTAATAACCTTCTGTTAAGTTGCATTAACCAATTTGGCAAACAGACACAGTTTTAGCCAATAAATATAAATATAGCTTGTCTACACAAGTTTTTTTTTTTACACCAATAAATAAATCAGCCCACCCAAATTCGTTAATACATCAATTTATTCATCCATGCTGTAGTAGCAGTCCATAGAACAGAAGCCATCAAACACTCTGTCGGAATAGAACGCTGTGAAAACCCGCTTTGTTTTAAGATGCACACCAGTAACGTTTATAAAATTACTTAAATGTCCTAATTGAACTATGGCCTAATCCTGGTTTAGTCTAAACCCAAGACTTCCAGCTGGGTCCACAGCTGAACAAAAATGAAACAACAACAAAAAAATAATGTTGAAAAGTACACATATATTTTTGTAACATTGTAAATCATAATTACTAATTTATATATATGATATTACAATTACAGATTACATAAATGTTTTAAGAAAAATATAGTGAAAATACATGCATATATGTAATAATTAAAAAAAAATGTTTTGTAAAAAAAAACATTTGTGTAAATAACACTGTACATCTATACCAGTGGTTCTCAAAGTAGTACCAGTAGTGGTACGCAGAGGAATCACTAAATTAATTTTAAGTTAATGTTAAAAAACAATACATTTAAACTTAGTCTTTATTTGAGTACATTTACGTATAGTACAGTTTTTATTTAACTTTTATATACAACACATTTTAATTTAATCAGTATTTAAGTTTATTTACCTGTTTGTAAGCACAGTGCAGTGTTAATGTTAATATTCAAACTGTATATGTACAATGTTAAAGTGGCTGACAACAATAAACATTCTTATTAGGAATGAAACAGCCTCGTTTTTGAACTGTGCAAAGCTGTGGCTGAATAGTTAGGCCTACTATGCTACTGTATTGTAATGCTGGTCATTATGGTGGTACTCGGAAAGCCAAATAGTTTCTGAGGTGGTACTTGGTATAACATGTTTGAGAACCACTGATCTATACAGAGTGACAATTTACAGCCACTATCTATCAATTATTAGGGTTAGTTGTTGCAGCCCTTGATGCATGTTTTTTTATTACTTTTATTATTATATGTTCTTAATAGATTTTTACATGATATCATGTGTTTTACATTTTAAATTGTTTGTTAACTACTTCAGCTGAGCTTATGTTTCTTTAAGGAAAGGAAAGCCAAAGACACTCGAAGCAGTGGACAGGTGTTTTGCCGTAACTCAACATGTCATGCTGACACAGTTTTGTTGATGGCAGCTGTTGTTTGTCCCCTTCCATTCCCATAAATGGGCTCAGGTTTACCCTGGATATGAGCTTATGTGTCTTTAAGGAAAGGAAAGCCAAAGACACCCGAGTGATATAAGACACTTGTTACGCCCCTTAGATTTTAGATTTCTGAAGAACTAGGGGTAAAGGGTAAAATAACATTTAACATGTGTGTGTGAATATGCAGTGGTGCTGGCAGGCAAATAAAGAGCAAGATTTTATAATAGTGACCATTTATTTGTATACAGTGCTCAGTGAAAACCAGTGGTATCAAAGTATTTACAATATTTACAGTATTTACAAAAAAAACCCAAACAAACAATCAAACATCGACAAAACAAAAGAAAGAAGGTGGGAAGGGGAGCACGAGAGGTGCCAAATAAAAGAAATAAACAAAACAAAACACAGCTAGCTAGTGTTGGTAATCTAAGCTAACTACCCAAAAGAAAATGTAGAAAAAAAAAGGTCTTCGGCGTAACAACGCCCTAACTAAACTATTCTAACTAAGGGGGGAAAAAAACGTACAGCGGGTGGCACTCTCTCCTAAACTAATGTATCTAATACATTCAGAATGTCCTGCGTGTTGTGCAATGTATGTCGCGCGACCTACTTACCTGCTCACGCCTTCCCAACCTAGCGTACAGTGGGGAACAGACGGAACAGTAAACGAAAAACTATACACTGTACAAGCACGATATCACAAAGGACTTTCCAGGACATATAAACACACAGCGAACAAAGCAATCTTAGACAGTATAACAAAATAACAAGAGAGGAGTGTACAAACGTAGCAAAGAAATGGTACAAGGTGAGCGAAAAAGCTGGAGCGCGCGGGACAGTAGTGGGACTTTAAACCGGCCGGGGTGAGATGATTGGATAACGTAAACCGGGGCGTCATCATCCAGGTGGATGACTGACAGACTGGTGGACCAATGGGAATCTGCAACACACACAACAGACCAACACACACAAACTTTACGCAATTTACGTACTAGTACGTAACACTTCCCCCCTTAAAGACTTAAATATAAATCATAAACAACAGAAAGCAAAACACAGAATCAACAGGTTTACGCTCTAGACAATGTATCTGCGACCACATTTTCAGAACCTTTTTTATGTTTTATATTTAAGTTATAATTCTGAACAATTAGTGACCACCGCATGAGCCGCTGGTTGTGATTGCACATTCGTGATAAGAAAACTAGTGGATTATGGTCTGTATATACAGTCACAGGTAACGGAGACGAGCCAACGTAAACTTCAAAAAACTGCAATGCTAAAAGAAGTCCCAAGGCTTCTTTTTCGATAGTGGAATAATTAATTTAATGTTTGTTAAATTTTCTTGAAAAATAACAAACGGGGTGGTCTAGACCGGCATCGTCCTCCTGAAGGAGTACGGCGCCAGTACCTAAAGCACAAGCATCCACTTCAAGTTTAAATGGACAAGAAAAATTCGGGGCTTTGAGGACAGGTTCGCTGATTAATAAATTCTTCACACTGTCAAATGCATGCTGGCAAGATTCAGACCACACAAAATTAACGGCAGGACTTAAGAGGCTGGTAAGAGGATGTACAATGGTTGAGAATTTTTTTGCAAAAACTACGATAATACCCGGCCATGCCTAAAAAACGGCGTAATTCTCGTCGTGTAGAGGGCACGGGAAAATCAGCGATAGCGGAAACTTTGGCACTGACAGGCCGGACTTGACCTTGAACGACTATCTTACCCAGGTATGTGATGGTGGCCTTTCCAAACTCGCACTTTGCAAGATTAACAGTTAAGGATGCATCGGCTAACCGTTTAAACACTGTTCTAAGCAGAGTCAAATGTTCCTGCCAATCAGAAGAATAAATCACCAGGTCATCAAGGTAAGCGTTGCAATTGGGTACTCCTGATAATACGGTATTGACAAGACGTTGAAATGTTGCCGGAGCGTTTCGTAACCCGAATGCCATAACCTTATATTGCAGGAAATTATCCGGAGTTACGAACGCAGATATTTCAGCGGCACGAAAGGTGAGGGGGACTTGCCAGTACCCTTTCAGCAAATCCACTTTAGTTACAAATTTTGCGGAGCCCAAATTGTCAATACAGTCCTCCATCCTAGGCAGAGGATAACTGTCTGGGACTGTAACAGAATTTACCTTTCTGTAGTCGGTACAGAACCGAAATGTACCGTCTGGTTTTGGGACGAGGAGACATGGAGAGCTCCATGGGCTGAAACTGGGTTCAGCAAGACCATTTTCGAGTAAGTACTCAACTTCTGTTTTCATTACAGATCGTTTTGTACTATTAACACGATAGGCATGTTGTTTAATCGGTGACGCACAAGTGATTTTAATGTCATGTTGTAAGACATTCGTTTGAGTGGGAATGTCATTAAACAACATGAGGAAATCATTGATTATTTCAGTGATGTCTTGACTCTGCCGGGTTTTCTTACTAATTTAACACAGACACAGAGTCCGCAGTTTTTCGGAATTAGAGAGCCTAGGACTCATCTGAGCATTACGAATTGAAATACCATCATCTGCAAGTGACTCACCAGCAGAAGGCGATAATAATTCGCAATTCTCGGTAGTGGTGCTGGAAACAACCGCAGCAGGAGTCAACACAGGGCCAGTTTCCGAACTAATCATCTCCTCGGCAACCCTCTCAGGTGATTCTCTAGAGCAATACAGCTTTAACATATTAACATGACAGGTTCGAAATTTGCGCTTACGGTCAGGAGTATGTATTACAAAATCTGTGTCGCTCAGTTTTTTAGATACCACATATGGACCAGCAAAACGGGCTGACAGAGCAGAACCAGGAACAGGCAGAAGTACCAAAACCTGGTCTCCCGGCTTAATTACACGAGAGACAGCTCTTCTATCGAAGCGTTGCTTCATGCTTTTCTGAGCTTCGGCCAATGATTCTTTTGCAAACGTACAGGCAGTGTGTAATCGCTCTCTGAAACGGCTAACATAATCTAGTATATTTTCTTTTGAGGATGCCCCTACATCCAACATTCCTTCTTTTAACATTTTGAGCGGGCCACGCACTGTATGCCCAAATACTAAATCTGCTGGACTAAAACCAAGCGACTCTTGAACGGTTTCACGAATGCCAAACAAAACTAAGGGAACCCCCTCATCCCAGCCCTTACCGGAGCTTAAGCAGTATTTACGCAGCATTGATTTTAGCGTTTGGTGAAAGCGTTCGATCGAACCTTGGCTTTCTGGGTGGTATGGACTGGAAACTCTGTGAGTAATCCCCAAAGTTTTTAACACTTGCGCGAACAGTTTCGAGAGAAAATTCGTTCCTTGGTCTGTCTGCACAATTTTGGGTAGTCCAAACGTGGAGAAGAATTTGATCAGCGACTTCACAATAGCAGCAGAAGTAATTTTCCTCAACGGAATTGCTTCTGGGAATCGAGTTGCCGAGCACATGATTGTTAATAAAAACTGATTTCCTGATTTTGTCTTAGGTAAAGGGCCGACACAATCCAAAATGACATGCTCAAACGGCTCACCAATTACTGGGATCGGAACTAACGGATCCCAGTAATTGGCACTTCCCACTTACTGTCAAGTAAGTGGTAAGATCCCACTTACTTGACAAACATGACAAGTGCGACAATAATGACACACATCTTTTTCCAGACCAGGCCAGAAAAAATGCCTCAATATTCGGTTATACGTTTTTGTAATTCCGAGATGACCAGATAAATAATGATCGTGAGCCAAACTTAGCACTTGCTGTCTGTAAGCCGACGGCAGGACAATTTGACAGGTAAGATCCCAATCATTACTCATATCTGCAACAGGTCTCCACTTACGTAAGAGTAGTCCATCTTCTAAAACATACTCAGCTTTGTTGTCTTTTACAGACTTTGGACGTTCAGCTGCAGAGAAGCAGTTTACCAAAGAGGGATCGCTGCGCTGCGCTGCGATCATCACTTTACGAGTAACAGGTACAGTCAACATTTCGGCATCTTGCAGCACCATACCAGACTTTTTACCATTCACAACTTGTGGCTCGGGCACAACGCTTTCCTCCGCAAAGAGTGGCAATATAAATGAATCGTTCAAAGTAATGTCATTGTCTATTCTTTGCGCTTGTGCGCGAGTCACAACGTTAGCAGCAAAAACATCCGGATACTCATCAGCAATGTCATCTGCACCAACAAAACAATCGGGCTTGTCAACAACCTCTACCACTGGTGTTACCTTTCCTCCAGCTAAGTCGTTACCAAGAATTAAAGCAACTCCCTTAACAGGAAATGAGGAACGTACCCCGACTTTAACAAATCCTGTGAGCAGCTCACACTGTAAATTCAATTCAATTCAATTCAATTCAAATTTATTTGTATAGCGCTTTTCACCATACATATCGTTGCAAAGCAGCTTTACACCAAATTGACATTTTTACAATACATGTAGTAGTAGCTTGATGTACATATGGCAGAGATTTGTGGTAAAGATCAATTAATGACGTAATCAAACAGACAAAGAACACTATAAATTAGTAGCAGAATTCGGTAGTGCTGTATGTTTTCAGGGTTGGCATCATCTGAAGTCCTCTGTGGGGTTGGCATCATCTCTTCTTAAGTGTTCTGGATCCAGACTGGAGCTTGTGAATTCCTAGTTACCATGGGATGTCAATCCCATGGCAAAAACAGAGAACAAATAGGAACATAATTAGCGTAGCTGCTGTTCAAACTAAGAAAAGGAAGGTTTGTTAAACCAGAGCTAAAAGATTAATAATGAACATTTGATCAGATATAGCTGCAGGAAAAGTTTGAGATGCATTATTTGAATGCTTGGCTAAAAAGATGCGTCTTTAATCTAGATTTAAACAGAGACAGTGTGTCTGAACCCCGAACGTTATCAGGAAGGCTGTTCCAGAGTTTGGGTGCCAAATGTGAAAAAGCTCTACCTCCTTTAGTGGACTTTGCTATCCTAGGTACTACCAACAGTCCAGAGTTTTGTGACCTTAGGGAGCGTGATGGATTGTAGCGTGGTAGAAGACTAGTTAGGTACGCAGGAGCTAAACCGTTAAGTGCCTTATAGGTAAGAAGTGCTATTTTGTAGCTGATGCGGAACCTAATAGGTAGCCAGTGCAGAGACTTTAAAATTGGGGTAATATGATCATATTTTCTTGACCTGGTAAGGACTCTAGCAGCTGCATTTTGGACTATCTGTAGCTTGTTTATTGAAGATGCAGGACAACCACCTAGTAGTGCATTACAATAGTCCAGTCTAGAGGTCATGAATGCGTGAACTAGCTTTTCTGCATCAGAAACAGGTAACATGTTTCGCAGCTTGGCAATGTTTCTAAGATGGAAGAATGCTGTTTTTGTAACATGAGAAATATGATTTTCAAAAGACAAGTTGCTGTCTAATATAACACCCAGGCTTTTGACTGTAGTGGAAGTAACAGTACATCCGTCTAGTTGTAAATTGTAAGTCAAAAGATTCTGTGTATTGTTTTTAGGTCCAATAAGTAATATCTCTGTCTTATCTGAATTTAATAGCAGAAAATTGTTGGTCATCCAATCTTTTACATTTTTAACACACTCTGTTAACTTCGATAATTCAGAAGTTTCATCTGGTCTTGTTGAGATATATAGTTGAGTATCATCAGCATAACAATGGAAACTAATCCCGTGTTTTCTAATAATATTACCAAGGGGCAGCAAGTATATTGAAAATAGTAGAGGACCTAGAACAGATCCTTGTGGCACTCCATACTTTACTGGTGATAACTGAGATGACTCCCCATTTAAATAAACAAAGTGGTAGCGATCAGACAGGTAGGATCTAAACCATCTTAAAGCCTGCCCTTGGATACCTGCATAATTTTGTAGTCGATCTATTAGTATGTCATGATCTATAGTGTCGAACGCAGCACTAAGATCAAGTAAAACTAGCAATGAGATGCAGCCTTGGTCTGATGCAAGAAGCAAGTCATTAGTGATTTTAACAAGGGCAGTTTCTGTGCTGTGATGGGGCCTGAAACCTGACTGAAATTCTTCATAGATATCATTTTTTTGCAAGAATGAGCACAGTTGAGCAGATATAACTTTCTCTAAAATTTTAGACATAAATGGAAGATTAGAAATGGGTCTATAATTCGCCAGTTCACTAGGGTCTAGTTGTGGTTTCTTAATAAGAGGCTTAATAACCGCCAGCTTGAATGGTTTAGGGACGTGACCTAAAGATAACGATGAGTTGATAATATTGAGAAGCGGTTCTTCTGCCACAGGTAACAATTCTTTCAGTAATTTAGTGGGTACAGGATCTAATAGGCATGTTGTTGGTTTAGACACAGTGATGAGTTTATTTAACTCTTCCTGTCCTATAGCGGTAAAGTACTGCAGTTGTTCTTTGGGTGCGACGAAAAAAGTTGACATATTAGATGCAGTATAATCTACACTGGTTATTGTATTTCTGATGTTATCTATTTTATCAGTGAAGAAATTCATAAAGTCATTGCTATTAAACTGTAAAGGAATATTTAGATCAGGTGGCGTCTGGTTATTTGTTAATCTAGCCACTGTGCTAAATAAAAACCTTGGATTGTTTTGGTTATTTTCTATGAGTTTGCGGATATGCTCAGCCCTAGCAGCTTTTAAAGCCTGTCTATATCTGGACATACAGTTTTTCCATGCAATTCTAAAAACTTCCAAGTTAGTTTTTCTCCATTTGCGCTCAAGATTGCGAGTTGCTTTTTTGAGGGAATGGGTATTACTGTTGTACCATGGCGCAATACGTTTTTCTCTAACTTTTTTCAATTTGATGGGGGCAACAGCTTCTAACGTATTGGAGAAGATGGTGCCCATATTGCTAGTCATTTTGTCTAGATCCTGTGTATTAAGGGGTACACAGAGCAGTTGAGATAAATCAGGCAGGTTATTTGTAAATCTATCTTTGGTGGCTGGAACAATAGTTCTGCCAAGACGATAACACGGAGCCATATAGTTAATATCAGTGATACGCAGCATGCACGATACAAGGAAATGGTCAGAAACATCATCACTTTGAGGTACGATATCTATATCAGTAAGATCAATTCCATGCCATATAATTAAATCTAGCGTATGATTAAAACGATGAGTGGGCCCGGTGACATTTTGCTTGACTCCAAAAGAGTTTATTAGGTCAGTAAACGCAAGTCCTAACGCATCATTTGTATTATCAACGTGAATGTTAAAATCTCCGACAATTAGCACTTTATCAAAATTAACCAATAGTTCTGAAAGGAATTCTGCAAATTCTTTTAGGAAATCTGTATATGGCCCTGGCGGTCTATACACAGTAGCTAAAACAAGAGATAGGAGAGATTTCTTTTGCATATCTGGCAGAGTAACATTAAGCAAAAGTATTTCAAATGAATTAAACCTGTATCCTGTTTTCTGAGTAACACTGAGAATATCACTATATATTGTTGCAACACCACCACCACGACCACTCTGACGGGGCTCATGCTTATAATAGTAGTTTGGTGGAGTAGATCCATTTAGACCAATATAATCATTAGGTTTTAGCCAGGTTTCGGTTAAGCAGAGTACATCAAAACTATTATCTGTGATCATTTCATTCACAAATGTATGCGGTGTAGCGGTACTTTTACAACGCCCATCTCAATGCCCTGAATTAGCACACTCGAATCACAAGATGTCTGTTCTGATAACGGAATGACATCAGATATAACGAAGGACTGGCTTGCACCAGTGTCCCTTAAGATCTGGACCTCTTTTTGGTCTTCAGGTCTACCATTTATTGACAGCAACCCTTTCATTACAAATGGTTTGAATCTTTCGTCAACCTCGTCAGTTCTCTGCATGTTATCAGAACGCACGGGCACAGTTTTCGCGAAACCAACTGGCTTCGGCTGTTGTTGTTGTTGTTGCTGTTTTCGTTTTAAAGCTAAACAATCGGCAATTACGTGACCTGTTTTATGGCAATAAAAACATTCTCTCAATTCTTTAGGTGGTGGTGGGCCAGTTTTAACACGGGGGTTCGTGCTCTGCGACGGAGTCCAAACCGGTGCTTTGTCAGTGCGAGCCGAAACGAACACACTCTTGTGTGTTAAAACAAATTCGTCTGCAAGAACAGCAGCTTGTGACAGCGATGTGACTTTTTGTTCGTTCAAATATGTAACCACCCTTTCAGGTAAGCAACCTTTAAAGTCCTCTAGAAGCACCAAATCTTTTAGGGAATCAAAATCTTGCACCTTACTTGCCGTTAGCCATTTATCAAAAAGAATTCCTTTTTCTCTAGCGAATTCAACGAATGTTTGTTGCGCTGTTTTTTTATGATTTCGAAAACGCTGTCTGTATGCTTCAGGTACCAATTCATAAGCGCGGAGAACAGCGTTCTTTACAGACTCATACTGCAAACTTTCCTCTAACGGTAGCGCCGAACAAACTTCTTGGGCTTTCCCGATAAGCTTACAATGCAATAAAAGAGGCCATACCTCTATCGGCCAACGGAGCGCGGACGCTATACGCTCAAAAGCAATAAAGTAAGTGTCCACCTCGGTTTCTCTGAAGTGAGGCACTAGAGCGATATGTTTACTAATATCAAAAGCAGCTGCTGAACTATCGCTTGCAACATTTACAGGGGGAACAGGACTGGATTGCGCAACTGCGCCAGAGGTAACCTTCATCGCCTCCAGCTCAATTTGTCGCAATTTTACCTGTTTTTCAGCTTCAATCTCTAATGTGCGGACCTTGAGGCGCAGCTCCATCTCGGCCTGACGCGTTTGAGCCCGCTCCTGCGCTTCCATCTGCATACGGGCGAGCCGGGCCTTAAGCCGCACGTCACTCTCAGACCCGCTGGAAGGCGGAGAGAAAGGGTAAAAGGGCGGCAAGGCGGCCTTGGCATCGGACTCCACCTCCACCTCGGCGGCCTCGCTCAGCGCCTTGTCCGACGCAACAGGGCTATTTGGGCGCGTATCACCAGCCGACTGGGCGGCCTCACCATCGTCCGCATCTGGCAACACAAGCACGTTTAGTTCAACCAGCTTTTGATAAAGAACACTTTTAATTGTTTTCTTTAATGCTTGCCTCACCACAGAGATCCCATAATGGTCAGCGATTTTCAATAAATCATCCTTCCTACACCTGTCGAATTTGTCTAATGTTGGATTATCAATAAATGACTGTAAATCAAAGGTATTCATGTTTTCTTTTATGCCACTTTCACTATATCCGATAGTACTACACAGCGTTTTCTCTTTGTTACAGCGCAAACCAACATAAAGGCATAAGCACACACACAAAAATAATAACCGGGAAGGATCAAATTGTTTGGATCCCGGACGAGCCCCCATAAATGTTACGCCCCTTAGATTTTAGATTTCTGAAGAACTAGGGGTAAAGGGTAAAATAACATTTAACGTGTGTGTGAATATGCAGTGGTGCTGGCAGGCAAATAAAGAGCAAGATTTTATAATAGTGACCATTTATTTGTATACAGTGCTCAGTGAAAACCAGTGGTATCAAAGTATTTACAATATTTACAGTATTTACAAAAAAAAACCAAACAAACAATCAAACATCGACAAAACAAAAGAAAGAAGGTGGGAAGGGGAGCACGAGAGGTGCCAAATAAAAGAAATAAACAAAACAAAACAAAACACAGCTAGCTAGTGTTGGTAATCTAAGCTAACTACCCAAAAGAAAATGTAGAAAAAAAAAGGTCTTCGGCGTAACAACGCCCTAACTAAACTATTCTAACTAAGGGGGAAAAAAAACGTACAGCGGGTGGCACTCTCTCCTAAACTAATGTATCTAATACGTCCAGAATGTCCTGCGTGTTGTGCAATGTATGTCGCGCGACCTACTTACCTGCTCACGCCTTCCCAACCTAGCGTACAGTGGGGAACAGACGGAACAGTAAACGAAAAACTATACACTGTACAAGCACGATATCACAAAGGACTTTCCAGGACATATAAACACACAGCGAACAAAGCAATCTTAGACAGTATAACAAAATAACAAGAGAGGAGTGTACAAACGTAGCAAAGAAATGGTACAAGGTGAGCGAAAAAGCTGGAGCGCGCGGGACAGTAGTGGGACTTTAAACCGGCCGGGGTGAGATGATTGGATAACGTAAACCGGGGCGTCATCATCCAGGTGGATGACTGACAGACTGGTGGACCAATGGGAATCTGCAACACACACAACAGACCAACACACACAAACTTTACGCAATTTACGTACTAGTACGTAACAGTGATATTGATCTACAGAAAAAGTCTGCATGCTCTGTAAGTAAGAAGAGACATCTGTGTTATTTTCAGATAAAAAGGTACATTCTTTTGGCTGTTTAGCCACCGTGACCTTTGCTGCCGCATCTGTTCTGGCATTTCCTGTTGATAAATCTAGTAAAGCTGTGCTATGGAAATTTTTATTTAATGGTCTTAGAATATGTCAAAACAGTGTGTTCAACATAGACTTGTTTAGAAAAGTGCAGTCTAAGTGATACTCAAAGCAAAGACCATGTCTCCATTATTAAATAATCTATACTGTGCTTAAACAGTAGAACTAAGTCATATGACAAACCAATGACCAGATCAGTGTAACCTGTTACAGTGAAGAAGACTTGAGTGATATTGATTTTTACTCAACTACAAGGTATAAATGTAAATGCATCTTTCTGTTCAGGAAGTCTTTTTTGGTTGTTGTGACCAGTGGGCTCCCAGCCGTGAATAAAACTTTATTCCTGCAAAGAGCAACTTGTGAGTGGTGTCTGGTATATGCTGCGCAGCTGAGGAATAGGAGTACTAAAGACTCTATGCTCAAAAGACCACCGCAAAGACAGTGATAGTGTTGGAATACTATAGAGCCGTCCTCAGGCTGAGGTAACAGCGTACAGCTGAGAAGGGCGGTGAGAGTGTATAGATGCTAAAGACCTGCATGCCATGTGTGATTGAGGTAGTGATAGTAGCTTCTTGACAGGACGCCGTCACCATACTTCAGGGAAGTATTGGATTATATTGTATTCGATGAATTCTGGGAATTAGCTCGAGATACAGTAGTTCTTTGGATTGTATTGCAAGTATTCGGGGAGTTCAGGGAATTAGCCAGAGATACTGTAGTTTATTTAGTTGTTTGAGTTGTTTGTGGTGAAGTCAGATTAGCTTTGAGAATTTCCACGACAACTGCCACAAGAGGAGCATGGAGTATTGGGAGCCCATCTGTTTCCACAGTGCTCCAAAATCATGTGAGACTCTAAATGTGTATCGTGAGTCAGTGTAAATGGTGACGCATTTGTTTGTCATGAGACTCAAACAAGTACATTTATAGCCTTTTGCCATTGAACTCAAATGCAAACTAATAGCCACTGTTTTTTGTCCAGTGGCATGCTAAAAAAAATGCATTAGTCAAGTCTACCACTGGAAAGAAAGTTGCATCTTGCTGAATTTGTGACAAGCTTATGTATGGATTTGGCACTGATGGGGCCCTTTGTCTGACAGCTGCATTCACTGCTTGTAATTCTTGGACAAAACGCCATTCTGTAGGTTTGCCCTTATCCCTTATAATTTTCACATTAAATATTGGAGTGCGCACTGGAGAATTATTACATGGCACTATTATACCCTCTTTCCAAAGTGACTCAAATACTGGTTTTATACCCAGTATTGCCTCTGCCTTCAGAGGATACTATTACTGACACGGCCTGTAATCAGATTTTGGAGTGATTACAACCGGTTCACATCCCTTGATCAAACCCACATCATATTTGTGTTTTGCCCACAAATTAGGAGGCACCTCTGCCAAAGCAGGGTGTATGTCTGAGGTGCAAATATTTTCCATGCAATGATTTTCTTTTGTGATTTTATTAATAGGGGTCACAATTCTATTTACTTTAATGTCATACTTGCAGTCTGACCCAAATGCCCCTAAACTCTTACTGTGTTTCATACCCCCACCTATCTCACACCAGTCTGTTGCATGAACAGATTTCTTCACAAATCTCCCTACTTCACACCATGACTGATCCCTGGCCTTGGAAACAGATAAGTGAGGCACAGACTCTCCTGCCACTAGACAAAACTGAAACATTTTTTCTGTCAAGCTGACTGAAACCGCACACACACTTTCTGTCCAAAACATTTGATCACAGCTCAAAGTTTCACTCTTCCCTCCTTTTTTTTTCCTCTTACGACATGTGACGTGCAATGTAATTTGTCAGGCATCATAATTTCTGTGTTGAACAGCTTTGTTCGATTCCTAGCCAATTCACACATCATCTGAGCCCAATCATTGTTTTTTAATGCGCCAATCATAAACCCACTGATGCTCAGCTCGCAGACAGCACAATTGCTCCTCCTGTTCTGTCACTCCCTGACACCCCAGGAATCTGCGACAAGCACTAAATTTAGTTTATATAATAAATCTCGACCCATGATGGGTACAGGGTATGCCAGTGAATACGTGAATGCATGTTTCAGCACCCGGCCTCCCTCTGTTTCACAATTTAAAGGCACTATGATTTTTTCAAAAATGTTATGACCTTATGCAAAAGTGTACACATTTATTTTATTAGTCAGTGCCGGTTGACATGGCAAGTCACATGGTCGTAAACAAGATCGGGTTGCCACAGAATCTGCTAAAAATTCAACTAACACTCCCTCCACTAACATGGGGTATTTTGGCATTCATCCAACAATCCACTGCCTGCTCACATTTATCACACACATGCTTCGCACAGCACCCTTTCTGTTTCTCACTCCCTTCCTCAGTCAACTCCTTTACTACCCTTAATCTTGTAGCGCTCAAGGTACCTTCTTTTAAGAAATCATGATATTTAATCAACTTATCCATATCTTGCATTCATTTTTGGCCATATCATTTTCTCGTTTGATGAAATACCGGTGTATCATATTTAATGTGCTTGCTCTGGGATTTCCCCATAATGGCTTCCTTTTCCCCACTGGGCTCCCGTCGGCGCCTATACTCTATCTGTCGGACGTCTCCAACAGATCTGACCTGTAACCCTGTAAGTCGGGCAGGCGGAATGCACCCTGCACCCCGTTTAATTACATGCACACCTTTTCAATTCCTTCAAATTGTACTTCTTGTGTCGTACTTGCTCAAGTGATCTCAATTTCCTGAAAAATGTTTTGACCATGCTTGCTTTCCTCACACAATCTTCTTTTCTACAGAATGAATTGGCTGTGCTGTATTCCCGTGGTTCTATCCAGGCCTCTAACCCACAATAACTAATCACATTGTCCACAGAATTGGACCAGCCACTATGGTTCGTCCCTTCCCTTATTTTTTTCTCTTAACCCCAATTCTAAAAATACCAATTCTAATTTCAAAACCCAATTCTTTTAGAATATCTTGATCTGTCTCTTACCTGAGAGTTCTGATGCCACCTGAATTTGTTTACTGATTCCAGTGGTGTCCCTCCTGGGCCCTGGCGGTTGGTCTCTCATCCCTTAATCTAGTCGGAGTAGGGCTGTGACTTCTAAGTCCAGGATGATCGATCACCGTCCGCTCTCGGGTCCAAAAGGCACATCCAAGGAATCCCACTTCTGACACCAAATTGTTGTGGCAAAATAAAATCGACTCTCTCCAAAGTAAGAGACAAACTCAGTCAAATGTCTTTAATAATTTATTCTTTGCAAAGAAGGTCAGACAGTCATACAGAAACACAGGTTACTGCAGAGTGCGACCCAGAAGGGAGGGCTCACTTCAGTTTATATCTCCTAACTGGTAACTTTCCACGCGTAGTAAGGGTCAGACAAATACATTCTGCTACGTGATACTCCCAAGAATCAAATCTTTATATTTAGTGCCTAACACCCTTCTCTTATGTCATTCTTATACCAGGTTTAAATAAAGTAGACTCTACACAATATTCCATAAGCACATAGATGAGTAAAATGAATTTTTCTTTCACACAATATGATTATGATATGCATATTACATTTCAGTTTTCAATTTCAGAAATGACAACAAATCATTTAATACACTTCAGACTTCATCATTCCTGTAAGAACCACAAAGACACAAAAAAAAGAAAAGAAAAAGAAAAAACACTGAATGATTTAGAACAGAACCACCACACAGCAGTTTGAGAACATTTGAAAAACTGTTCAACTGGTATTTCCGTACATGAACTACTGAACTTGTATGTAAAAGACCTGAACACTTGACTGTTTCTGCCATCACTTAGACTGGTCTTGCATAGCAAATCAAAACAATAAAAAATAAAATCATCACACTGAATCATCAAAAATGTCTTAATTATGACTTACACAAAGTGTGACTTGCTCCATTATGAAAATAGAATGCAGTCTTTAACAGAAACATCAACCTGTCATAAAAATATAATACAAACAACAGTAAAATTGTGCACAATGTATATTTTGTAAGAAACATGTCTACATGCTAAGTTACAACTGGATATTATTAGTAGTAGTAACAGTATATATTACAAATGTATTTTAGTATTACTATTACTATTTTTACATACTCTTTCTCAGTGTTGGGGGTAACACATTACAACTAATGTGAGTTACGTAATATTATTACTTTTTTCAAGTAACTAGTAAAGTAACACATTACTTTTGAATTTCTAAGAAAATATTTGAGTTACTTTTTCAAATAAGTAACACCAGTTACTTTTTTCCCCATTTATTGATTGACAAGTCTCCTGTCAGGAAATTGGGAGTAAACATGATGTTACTGTATTCTGGACTAAATATGAACATGCATTAATTCATCTCACTCACAAAAACAGATTCAATATTCCCCAAAATGAATAAAAACAGTGAAATGCAAACTCAGAATATGACGCAACCCTGCAATTATTAAATATGTTAAATAATACAAATATCCTTTATGTATTTAATCCCATTTTATTAACCAGTGTCTTTGCTGCTGACCTTCGATGATGCAATTCAACCATACTAATTAGCAAAAACTACTTTAGATAAACTAACATTTGTGCTTCATTGTTTGTTTGTTTTTTTATAGTTGAAGAGTGATCTCCTGCATAAATGTACTTTTCTTTCAGCCTAAGGTGAATTCATTTCACTTTTGGTGTAAAAGGGCTTTTACATTAGGGTTGTTTTATATTAAAAAAAGAAGCAAGCCCTGCCCAGATTTTAAAAGTAACGCAAAAGTAACATAACGCATTACTTTCCATAAAAAGTAACTACGTAAGAGAAGTAACAGAAAATTGTAAAGCATTACTTTTAAAAGTAACTTTCCCCAATACTGCTCTTTCTCATATATCGAAAGGCTGTGGAATATGTTTGCACTACACATTCTATATGTATCGTACATTTCTCTTTGTTTTTGTCTACTTCTTTTTGTTGTAGTTGTTATGGTTGTTGTTTGCCTCTATTTTCTGTTTTGTCTTCTGTTATTTTTTTTTAATTTGTCACATTTCAATAAAAAAATAAATCTATAACACAGCGGAACAGCAGACACAATTACAAATAGTACAATAAAAACTATGTTTGACGTACATTACGTCTATGTTTGACGTACATTACGTATCATGGTAACATTCCAAATGTAACAATGTTCACATTATTATCACATTAACAAATAATCTTAAAGTGGTTATCATCAAATATACTTACGTTCATGACAAACTGCGCAAAGTCTGTGACGCTGCAAATGTCCAAGTATCTTTCACATCTTTTAAAAACATTGGTTGCACAAAATGGACATCGACGCAAGCTTCGATACAAGTACAGTGATTGCTTTGTTTCACAGTAACATGCGTCTGTCAACAAGTGTTAAATAATTACTAAAATTGAAAAATACAGTGCGAAGGAAAGTATTATATTATGACTACATCTTCATAAGCTATCGCAGTTATCCACCTTACCGATATGATTACCGCTGACTGGCCAACGAGACCAATGAGAAACCTTTTGACACGCCCATTTGAAGAACTCCACCTCAGAAAGTCCAGTGAAGTGTAGAAATTTTACAACAGCCTTTGTTGTTTCAAAGTCCTTGCTATTAAGAATTGATTTTAAAGATAAGGGTGAAACTCCAGATTCCAACAGCTCAGAAAACACAATCATTCTTGCAGTTCGATGAATAACACGTTCCATTAGCCTATTATGTTTCACACTTTCCACCTTCCTTCTGGATGCTTGTCAACCATGGCCTGCCCATAAATCTAGTAATCACCACACTATCCCTCA
Organism: Labeo catla; assembly: GCA_012976165.1. Taxonomy (NCBI): domain Eukaryota; kingdom Metazoa; phylum Chordata; class Actinopteri; order Cypriniformes; family Cyprinidae; genus Labeo; species Labeo catla. Next base: position 42,944 of record VONZ01001463.1, on the reverse strand, counting down.
TCTCTAAATTTGTGATTGATGTGGGCTTTAGTGTTGGCTGTGTTTTCAAATTTACGTTTGCCTTTGTTCGCCTCTTCTCATTCTTTCTGACATAATTGTATTATTTTTTTCCTGAATAATATTTTTGCACTCAGCTCTTCCATACACGTCATTCTTGTGTTTACACTGTGTTCCCCAATTGTAAACACCCAATTTAGTGTCGCCTTTTGTGTTTTTTAGACATGGCAACCCTGAAAAATCCCTGCTGTTTTGACCTGATGCACATGGCTGTCTGCAGCAATTTACAGTGACTGCCAGTACTAATGTTTGTCATGCTAAAAAATGCTACTCCTTGTAAAAAGTGTGGAATTACAAAATCGTAAAAGGAGCATGTAACGTTACATAAATCTTTTATTGACATTTGCTTTTGAACATTATCGTAAAAATGCAGGTTATAGAAAAGACGTGTGTGGTTTCTATAGCAACAGACTGTAAATATATTGCTTTGAATCTCTGTTTTTTTTAATATTGAGTCGTATATTCAGAGCATATCTATATTTACATTTGCAGATTATAACAACACCCCAAATGTCGGTCTTCTCAGTGACTTTCTGTGCTCCTGGTGACAACAGCAGGTCAGATCAGGTTCATCCATACTGAAAATAATCTGTTCACTTTCCACCAGGAACCTCAGTGTGTTTCACATCCCCAGCAAACCTCAAAATAACTCACTGAACTCAGTGACTCTCACAAAATCTGTCCAAAAGGGTATATTTTCACACAAATATAAAATATAAAAATATTTTTCATGACAGTTAGTCACATTAAAACCCCTCCTAATTTTTATAAAAATAATGGCCAAAAAAGATTACAAAAAAAGAAGAAGAAAAAAAAGATCCAGGCCATATTTCACACCAAATACATTTTTTTCTTATTTGAATTTAAATTAATTAATTAAACTATTAAAAATTCAAAATAAAAACAAAATAAAATAATACTTAAAAAATAGTAGTATTAATAAACAAATTATTTCAACTGTGACCCTTACATCATGGTAGTATTTGCTGTACTGAATAAAATTGTAATAAATTTTAAAATAAAATTTTAAAATATCTAAATGAAAAATAAACAAAATAAAAAAAAATAATTAATTAATATATTTTTTTACAAAATAATTATAGTAGTAGTTATTCTACTATTTTCTATTATGTGAACTATAATGTGAACTATGCACATAGCAGTACTGAATTAAATTTTATAAAATAGAAACAAAACAAAATTAAAAAATAAATTAAAATATTTTTATAAAATAATAAAACAGTAGTATTAATAAACAAATCATTTAAATTGTGAACCTTAAATCATGCTAGAATTTTTTGTACTGAATGTAATTTTACAAAAAAAAAAAGATTAAATTATTAATTATTAAAATTTTTAAATTTTAACTCTACACTTAGTAGTACTGAATTAAAATGTATAAAATAGTAACAAAATCAAATTAAAAAAATAAAATTAAATTATTATTTTATTGTCTGGATGGATTTTTTTCATTACTTATGACTCTTGAAATGTGTTGTACTGAATTCAGTTTTATAAAATAAAATAACAAAAAGGAAAGAATTAAAAAAAAAAAGAACGAAAAAATAATAATAAAAAAAGAAAAAAATACTGAATGTTTTTCATTATTTATTTACTTATTACTCTTTGAGGTGAAATGTGTGACCCCAAAATTTTTTGTGAGATTCACCAAAGCATCAGACAGCCAACATTGATCCCCATCTCTATCTGTGAACGGCACACAGTATGTCACAAAATAACACAAGTGCCATAGATATTTATATATATAAGAAAAGCAGTGTGTGTTCAGTCACAGCACATTGAGACGAGCCGTTTTTTGCTCTTGTGTGTCTGTGAATGAAATGTGGCAGTGGGGAAACAGATGAAGTTCAGTATCTGTAAAATCCTGGTACGTCTGTGGCCGAAAAACTCACGCTTTCCTGAGCTGGTCATTTAGAAACCCAGAATTCCCATTTAAACGTCAACAAATCGAGGTATCAGAACAGATGTAATCAACTCAGATTTGACATCAGATCCCATGTCAGGAGTGTTTTTTTTTTTTTCCGGGGTTTGTAGCTGCAGCTAAAGGCTTTTATAAAACATTTGACAATATTAAAATCTCCTCATATTGCATTGCTCTCCCATAATAGTGCTTGGCACAGAAACGTGTGTTTGCAAACGACATTACATATATAAACGCATATCTACATTCTTACACGATCATGTACAAACAAAGATGTAAGTGCAAATACAATATTCATGCATGAGCTTCAGTACTGCGAGCGAGTGAAGGGCAAAAACTCCACGAAACGAACATCTTCAAGAGCCTCGGTGACGAGGAAATAATACTGGCAGCTCACGGGAACGATCACGCCGGAGAAAAGCTTCAGTCACTGAAAACCACTGGCTGAATGAGCTCGAATATGAAATAGTAAATTAAATCACAAATAAAATCCCTTCAACGTGATCTCGGAATAACAGGATCGAGTAGAAAGCGAGTACTTGGCTCTATTTGACATCATCATCATAAATCATGACCTTTGACATCAGTTTTTTTGTTCGTTCAGTCTCAGTTCATACTGTAGGGCCGGGCGATATATTTTCTGTTTATAAAATATCATGTATTTACAAAATGAAAAAACATTGTGATGTTTTTTGGCCATTAAGTTTGTGATTTTACCTAACAAGTACGCTTGATTCATTTCCATCAGTTCAAACTGTCTGTTTCAGTGAATCGATTCAAAAGATTCAATTATTTGTTTACTCTTGTATTTATAAAATATATTTATGAACTAAAGCAACATTGCCATGTTATTTGACTATTAAGTTTGTGATTTAAGTACGTTTGATTCATTTCCATCAGTTCAACCCATTTCAGTGAATCGATTCCTTTCAATGATTCAGTGATTTGTTTGCATGTTATATTTGTTTACAAAATCATATATTCATAAACTGACGCAAAATTTCCATGATTTATTTTGACCACTAATTTTCTGATCTTAACTTAAAGTGCTTCTATTATGCCATTTTAAAAGGGTCATTGGATGCTAAGTTCACTTTTTCATGTTGTTTGAACATTAATATGTGTTGGCAGTGTATGTACAAATCTACCCTATAATGATAAAAATCCATGCAGCGGTTTTTAATTAATCTGTAAAAAATAATATCCCCTTTCTCAAATCGAGCCGTTCTCAGATGCCTGTCGTTGTGGCGTCTCACCCACAGAGGACACTCCCACGATAGTTGATTGACATGAGCGATTTACCTTGCGTCAGCTGTCACAGTCCGCTCTCTTTGTTTCAATGCTGGAGCAGGGATGTAAATTAGACAAGAATATCTCTGATTGAGTGATTGAGGTGTTGTGTTGCTGGATGTAATAATGAACATAGTGCTCATCGTTTACTCCCGACATCTGAGCCGCTGAAGATGCAGTGGATTACGTTTGTTTGTGAAGGGAATGCGCCTCCCGATCTACATATATCTGTCTATGTTCACGCAGCTTCACTTACAGCAGAAGTGAGTATAAGGGTTTTTTTTTTATGAATCTTTGCGATCGCCTATCCTTATTACATGATAGTTAGGAAGTTTAGCGGCTAAACGCGGCTAATGTAAACAACACCGTCTTTTCCACAGAAAGTAAAGAGGGGCGGGGCGAGCAGAGCTCATTTGCATTTAAAGGAACAACCCCTTAGAATGAGATGATTTTTGCTGAGCTCATTTTGACAAGGTACAAAGGGTGTTGCAAAACCATTGAGAATTTTTAATCAAAGTATATTAGAGACTTTTCATTAAGACCCTAAAGAATCATATCAACTTGTGGAAAATGGGCATCCGATGACCCCTTTAAAGGTTGCTAATATTGTTTTAATAGACTCCCAAAACAGGTTTACATGTATGCAAGGTCAAAAAACACTTTACCATATTTTACCCCATTTGTAAATGATTCGTAAACGACTCGCGCAAAGCAGTTTGAAGAATCAGTCTCTCTAAACCCCTCCTTTCCATGAGCCCTCACTGCTGTGATTGGTCAGATGGCGCAGTCATTTATGATTGGTCTACCACGTACAGCGTGTTGGAAAACAAAACGCCCATTGCCATAACTGACTGACAGCCCTGGAGACTTGTCAATACATAGAAAAGATGCACGAACGCTGCTGACGTATTTCCGGTAGAATCTCGGTCAGCCTATTTACTTCCGCATAGTATGGAAGGCCGGATTATTAAAAATTTCTTTACATGTCACGTGTACAGACGTTAATGTTTGGCCAATGGCAAGGCCGGAAACATCGAAATTTGCAAAAAATTAATTAAACATATAATAGTGACGTAAATCTCTACATAATGACCTGTCAATAATTAATAATACATATAAAAGTGACAAACCAAAATACGCGCTAACGCACCTGGCAGTACGTCATTTTCTCTTTCCGGATATGTCAGTGCTATCTATTAGTCACATGATAATGACGTCGTATTATGACCTAGAAGGAGGCGGCATTTCAAAATATGTGCGTTAGAAGAGTCATGACGTTGAGAAATTTTGTAAATAATTGTAAACGCGTTTTTCAAGAATGCACTCACTTATGTATTAAAATAGTTATTTTGATTAAAAATATAATTTACAAACTTTATTACACATGTAACAATACATATTTATTAAAATTAATTAAAATACGAAATACATTTTAAAATACAGGTGGAAAGAAAAAAAGTTTACACTGCTTAAGTGATCCCAAAATTTAACATATGGCTATTGCCCCCTATTGAATGAGTTTTTGTGAAAAGATTATGCTCAATAAAGCAATAAGCTTTAATAAAAAAAAAGTTTAGCTTTTGTAAAAACAATAGCATAAAATAAATATACTTAAAATAAATAAATAAATAAAAACTTTAAATAAATATTTTTTCACAGGTGTATTGAACGCAACAACTTTGAACACAGTTCAACCAATCACAATCGAGGAACTGTTTTTTTAATTGCAAAATTGTACACAACAAGATAAGGAACATCCATAGGGAACATCCAACAACATAGGGTACATCCACCATAAGTAATACAAATAATCAACATAAAACTGTAGACTGTAGTATCCATCTGCAGACCAGCAGCACTACCAGACAACGAGATTAGCATGGAGGACAACCAGGACTGTCAAAATGGGCCTAAGAGTGAATTGTTCACTTAATAAAATTATTTCTAAAATTATGCTGCTGCTTCATATAAATAAATAAATAAATAAACGTTTTATTCAAGACAAATCGAGGTCCATAAAAAACAATAACAATAACAATACAAAACATTTAAAAAGATGTAAAAGTCATCATTTTTAAAACACATACAAACTTCGAGTCCAATGTTTCCAAAAACCAGATGAGTACCTTGTATCACTCTTCGAGACATCAGTTAGAGACACAACAATCATGTTCTTAGACTCAGTCAATCTGCACATAAATCTATACATAAAATTTCTCAAAACAGCCTTAAAAGTAGGCACATTGTTAGTCACAAACATTGAAATGGGAATTTTAAGCACAATTCTTAAAGCATCATTATAAGCCACTTGAAGTTTTTTCATTTTTGCAGTACTAAAATTACACCACAGTTGAGCAGTATACAGTGGAGTGCAATACATTTTGAAGAGTGATATTTTAATGTCTTTAGTACACATGTGAAATTTGCGAGCCAGCATGTTTGCCTGCCCATACAATTTACCACACTGACGCTGCACATCATCATCATCAAGGAGGTCATCTCTTATCACATGTCCCAAGTATTTAACTTTCTTCACAACTAATAGTGTTTCACCTGCCAGTAAGAAAGAAGGATAGACAAGATTCATATCCTCCTTGGTTCTCGCAATTAGTACCACACTCTTCACTGGGTTAAATCTAATATCATACATTACTCCATACTGAGAGCAAATTCTAAGAAGCTGCTGCAGTCCAGCACTGGAAGGAGACAGAACCACCAAATCATCAGCATAAAGCATGTGGTTAATGAGGTTATCACCCACCAAGCATCCAGTTCTACATTGCTTTAGTTCTTTAGATAGATCATCCATGTATAGATTAAATAGAAGTGGAGAAAGAATTCCACCCTGTCGCACTCCATTGGAGACGTAGAATGGTGTGGACATACTCGTCCCCCACCTAACTTGCATAGTTTGATGAGAGTACCAGAATTGCAGTATCCTAATTAGAAAAAAGGGGACACCACGCTCCTGTAGTTTATGAAATAGTTTCCCATGATTGATGCGATCAAAAGCCTTTGACGCATCCAGGAAACACATAAACACTGTGCTATTGCGTGATCTATACCTGTGAATAATTTCTTTAAGTGCATAAATACATAGGTCAGTACCAAGCTTGTTCTTAAAACCAAACTGATTATCAGTTGATGCTGTGTATTCTACAAGCCTGTCCATAAGGATCCTTTCTAAAACCTTGGAAAGTATACTGGCAAGTGCAGTCGGTCTATAGTTATCTATACTCGTTAACTTACCAGTCTTATTTTTAACTACAGGAACCAACAAGACAGATAACATGGATTCAGGAAGTATGCCATGCTTCAATAACCCCGAAAAACATAAAGCAAGTATCACTGAAATACATTGGCTAGCGTATTTCAGATGTTCTGCTGTTATTCTATCCTGCCCACAGGTTTTATTCATTTTAAGTTTCTCAATAGCACAACATACTTCATTCGGCCATATGACCACCCCATCACTGTGGGCTATTTCACCTATGTTAAACACATCACTCTTCACACAGTTAAAAATGTTTTCATAGTGTCTCCTCCATAGCTCAGCAATGTTATCAGGTTCAGAAATACCATCAATACTAGAAGGCAGTGCCATCTTGCTGTTGTTTACTACCTTCACTTCCTTCCAGAACTCATAAACATTATTAGTTTGTAACTTTTTTGCCATCGAGTTTGCCCTCATGGCCTGCTCATTTCTTTTTATAAAACACACAGCATATTTGAATCGAGCATTAGTCCGTATCTTATCCTCACAAACTAGGCCATGCCTTGGTTTGCCTGCTAAAACCCATCTTCATATAGAAAACTGCACATGTTTTTGGCTTTGGAGTAAACATTTCTTTTGAATTTTGTGATTAAAGTGCATTTCATATAAAACACCCTTAAGTTTCAAGCATTATTTTATATATCATGAACAGGAAACAAGAAATAATTAAATAAACAAATAACTATTTACAATTAAATTACACAATTAATATTATTATATTAATGTTTTATAAGGCACCTTATGTTTTGCCTCAGAATGTACTTAATAATAATAAATATAATAATACACAAATAAATCAATAAATAAACACAGTGTAGGTTTTGTGCATGGTTTTGCGCGCTAGTGGATGTGACTTTTATTTTGACACCGGAAATCTTGTGTTTACGCGTCTACCTGTAATTACGCGTCTACACGTCAGAATGTTATGGAAGGCCATTAGGGCCAAAACGTGTTGTGCAAACGCGTTAACGCGTAACTACGTGTCAACACGAAATTACGTGTTAACACGTAATTTACGCGTTAACACGCAATTTTGTGCTGGCATTGAGCTTTAACACCATCTAGTGGTTGTTTTCTAATGAATTTTAATTTTTAAATTAATTTTACTTAGGTGTACATTTAATTACATTACAGCACATAAGCATTTTTTAATTATCTTATTTTTAATTGTATTTTTTATATTTCGTTTTTAATTACACAATTACACAAAAGGTTAATTACACATTTTTCAAAACAGTATTTTTTATGCATGCTTATACTGTCATTTTTAAGCCATATTGCTTTACTGACACATTAAAAAAATATATCCTGTTCTCATAATTCAACCGCTATCCATAAATATTTGTTAACCCTTTAACTTTCACCCCTAAATGGAGGTAATGAAAAAATTAGTTAACTTAAAATTCTTATTAGTAGACATCTAATAAATTGCCTCAAGCTGTTTTTTTTTTACACAGTCCATGGTAAATCTCAATTTAAATTCGGATAACTATTTCAGTTATTTTGCAATAATAAACATTCCTTTAACTTTATTAGTATCTTGGATACATCTCATAACCTTCAGTGTCCACAAAGTTAAAAAAAATATATATATATTTTTAAATATATTTTCTGTATAATATATATATATATATATATATATATATATATAGTTGAATGGCAATATATATGCTATACAATGTCTTTTACTGACATATCAACCGTACGGTCATGCATGATGGATAATTATTATAAATAAACATTTCTGCATTTCTCTTATATTTTGCTATATTCCTGTTCTTTACCCTCTACCTATTTGCAACAACTTACAACTTTATGGTTTTATCCCTACTTCCTTGATTGCTTGTTTGACCCTATTATCTGATGATTGACCAGTAACTACAGACACAGAGATGGGGCAGTATAGCTGTGGAAAGATTGCTCTCTCATCCCTTCCTTTTTATAGATTTATTCCCTATCAAAGTTAGCTCAACCGCACAGTAGAGATATAAGTTAAAGGGATAAAAAGAGCCTTTTCATAACACCTTTACAATTTTTTTATGATGAAATAACTTTGTGCATTGTTTCGCAGAGCTTTTCAAAGTTCAGTACATTCACACTCAAGACACCTTTTTCACATTTAATCACAATGAATAACATTATTACAGAGACTGTAACTGTTCTCAGTTGCTAAAATGTGTATTATATACAAGAAAAGAAGTGGTTCCAGCAACACACAAGTTTAGTTCCATTCTAGTTTGAAGTAGACTCAATACAAGTTCTTTGATGTTTTAAGTAAAAGGGGCAGAATACAACAGACTCCCTGTGTACTGTTATGTGTGAGGGCCTAAGGCTCCCTCCAGGTACATGTCTGTGTGAAATGTATCAAGGTGGTGAAATTAGGGGTGCTGCGAGAAGCTGTCCTTGGGCTTTGGCTGTTTTCACCATTGCTGAAGATGGAGCAGGCAGTGCTGTAGACTTCAAGACCTCGTAGTCTTCAATCTTTTAATGAAAACAGAAGAGATTTATACCATTAGCTTGTGCAAATGAGCAGCTGATATAAATAAGGTCTTTATGTTGCTACCATGTCCTGCATTTTGTCACCCCTTCTTAGAAGGGTTAAAGTACCTGACACACCACTGGGTAGAATTTGGAATACATTAGAATTATTTATCTAATACCTTCAAATTACATTAGATACACTAATTTCATGCAATAAAGCAATAACTATTAAACATTTAGTGCAATAATCAATGCCCCAGGATTGGTTATGTTTTTGTTACCAAATAAGTGAGATTTTTAACAACCATTAAGTATATTCATTTAATAATTGAACAAGTCATCAAACCCCTACTTTGATCCACATGTGGCAAGGAGTGTCCTTACATTATATGGTGCATAGACATGTGAAAAATCATTTAAGGGCAAAAAAATTAATCAAAAGTGGCTTGTTTTAGTAATAACTGAAATCAGAATGAAATATAGTTTTAAATATAGGCCTAATAATGACATTTTTAAAAATGTAAAATCATAGATAAAGGTCGGATCAACAAGGAATTTAAATAAATTGTAATATTAAAATACAGAACATGATACTATGCCATTAGCGTTATTCTTATTAAATTAATTAATTTGATCTAAAACACAGCTTTTTCATGAAATATTACCTTGTTATCCTCTTCATCTGGGCATGCCTGGTTGTTTCGTCTAGAAGTGCGGTCGCAGGATTATTCCTTAAGCCGTTAACCCAGCAAAAAGTGTCTTCTGCTGCTTCTCCTTAAGTTGTTTTTTGCTGTTCCGTGTGCTTTACCTTTCCGTCAATGTCCCTGGCACATGATGGCTGCTTAAGTAAACTTGCACGCTCAGCATAGTACTTAGGTCACAACATCATGAATAATTCAAGTAAAACGAAGGGGTGATGTCACGTTGACATTGTCTGTCGTAACAGCTTGTAATCCTTCTTATTACTATTAATATGCTGATGCGCACCTTCGTATTATTGTTATTATTCATGAGATTGTGACTGAGCACTTACCTCATCTGACGCGCCTATCTTTAAGGAGGGGCAAAAAACTTTTGGCGGGAAGGGAAAAAGTATTATTGGAAGAAGAAGAAGAAGAAGAAGAATATATGCATATTATATATATGAATATATGAATATATGCACATATGCATCTTTTGGCACGAATACAAATGTTTTTCACGACTAGAGGCTCTGGCTCGATCGCTTAGATTTTCCTTAGCGGAACCAACTTAAAATATGTCATTTTTGGTCACATAGATAAGAATAAGACATTATTTCGAACTGTAAAAGGTTAACTTCTATTTGTGCACATTCACTATAAAAACAAAGACATGAACTTTGATAAAATAAAGAAAAGGTGTGGGCTTTCACCCTTCTCTGTTTCGCTTGTTGCGCGGTCACAAAAATGAACCAAAATTCAGTGTAGACTTGTCGCACAGGTTTTTATTTGGTTTTGGTAATGAATTGAAACATAAATTTAAAAACATATTTCGTTCAGAATAACTTATTTTATTCCTTTATACCTGTTATTTTATTCTGGTTTTTAAAATTTATGAGAATCTTGGCATTTCCATCCAGCTTTTTGTATGCAATTTCCCAAAATGTGCATAAAAAAAGGTGTGTGGAAACGCTTAGTTATTAGCAGTGGCGTAGCAAGTCAACCCCGTGCCCATGCAAAACATTTGTACGGGCTCCAACTCGGTTAACTTGTTAATTTTTCTTAAGTACATAACGTTACCTGAGTATTTACAAGCAGTTTTATTTAGGTATAAATGCTTGGAAATAATATTTAACGTTTTTCAAGTCCATTCATTATTTGTAGCACGCAAGTCTCAGCCTTTAAATTCAATTTTATGATAAAATATAAACAACAATTGTGTTTTTAAGCTCTTTAATTTGTAGTTGAGATAACTATATTCGGCATGTATCTTTTCCATTTTAATATTTGAAGCACGAAAAAAACATGAAAAAAATATTTGAATGCATTTAAAAAGTTAATAAGCACCATGTCTCATGAAATCCATCAATCAGAGTTTTAAAAAAGCCAATAAAACATCTTGTGAAGTCATAATAATAGTAACTTAACATTTACCCCAAAAGCCTATGACTTTGCCAACATTGTTTTATTTTGAATCAGCTAGTTAACGGACTTGAAGCCTACTTTTTATTTATTATGTTTTATTTATTATATAGACAGGTGGACTTTTCACATTAACTTTACGCAATATAAAATGATTTTATTACGTGAATTCTTTCGTTTTAAAGTGGTAATTTAAAGCATTTCTGTAGATATATTTATCATGTTTGTGAGGCAAATATTCACTTTTTTGTGAAGTGCTCCTCCTCAAGACAGAGATGTCAGAAAGCGCATGTTTAGATATTTTACGAAAGCATAAAATTTTGTTGATATTGTGAGTGCACACAAATAAAAGTAGACATTTTGCAGTTCCGAAAAATGCAAGTGAATGCGCTGGTGCTTCCATGTCCTGCAAAACCGCTTTAGCTTCCACTCTCCCAAATTATTAGACATGCGTCTAACAGCACACATTTGGTTAAATGTTTAAATTAATATTACAGTCTATGTAATAATGTTATTTATTGTGATTAAATGGGAAAAAGGTGTCTTGAGTGTGAATGTACTGAACTTTGAAAAGCTCTGCGAAACAATGCACAAAGTTATTTCATCATAAAAAAATTGTAAAGGTGTTATGAAAAGGCTCTTTTTATCCCTTTAACTTATATCTCTACTGTGCGGTTGAGCTAACTTTGATAGGGAATAAATCTATAAAAAGGAATGGATGAGAGAGCAATCTTTCCACAGCTATACTGCCCCATCTCTGTGTCTGTAGTTACTGGTCAATCATCAGATAATAGGGTCAAACGAGCAATCAAGGAAGTAGGGATAAAACCATAAAGTTGTTGCAAATAGGTAGAGGGTAAAGAACAGGAATATAGCAAAATATAAGAGAAATGCAGAAATGTTTATTTATAATAATTATCCATCATGCATGACCGTACGGTTGATATGTCATTAAAAGACATTGTATAGCATATATATTGCCATTCAACTATATATATATATATATATATACCTATATATATATATATAACTTTGTGGACACTGAAGGTTATGAGATGTATCCAAGATACTAATAAAGTTAAAGGAATGTTTATTATTGCAAAATAACTGAAATAGTTATCCGAATTTAAATTGAGATTTACCATGGACTGTGTAAAAAAAACAAAACAAAAAAAAAACAACTTGAGGCAATTTATTAGATGTCTACTAATAAGAATTTTAAGTTAACTAATTTTTTCATTACCTCCATTTAGGGGTGAAAGTTAAAGGGTTAACAAATATTTATGGATAGCGGTTGAATTATGAGAACAGGATTTTTTTTTTTTAATGTGTCAGTAAAGCAATATGGCTTAAAAATGACAGTATAAGCATGCATAAAAAATACTGTTTTGAAAAATGTGTAATTAACCTTTTGTGTAATTGTGTAATTAAAAACGAAATATAAAAAATACAATTAAAAATAAGATAATTAAAAAATGCTTATGTGCTGTAATGTAATTAAATGTACACCTAAGTAAAATTAATTTAAAAATTAAAATTCATTAGAAAACAACCACTAGATGGTGTTAAAGCTCAATGCCAGCACAAAATTGCACGTAGTTACGCGTTAACGCGTTTGTACAACACGTTTTGGCCCTAATGGCCTTCCATAGAATGTCCGTACACGAAATAACGCGTGTAGTATGGAGTCAAAATAGGGCCATATATAACTGCAAAATAAAACAATGTTTTGCAAACAAAAAAATATGTTTTTATATGTATGCAAATAAAAATAGAGTTTTGAAAAAAAAAAAACTGCTTTTTTGCAAGTAAAAAAATTATTGCAAAAGAAAAGTTAACCCCTGAGAGAAAAAATAAAGTTTAGCAAAGTAAAACTTCAGCAGCATTGACTTTGCAACACATATTTCCCGCCGCTCCTTTAAATCCGCGTTTCAGTCTTTTGGGCCTCTGCGGCGCAAGTTTTCCTTTGCGCTTCATTTTTCTATGCGCCTCGCTTTGTGTCACTGATTTGACGTGGGGGAGGGGTCAAGAGGTTGGGGTGTGAACAAGGGACGAAGGCGCGTCCCTCTCGTTACGTCATCAGCGCGAGCCCCGGATCTCAGGTATGTATTATTGATCGCTTTCTTCTTATTATTATTAGACTCCTATATTTTTAATAACAGATACTTCAGACCGGCCCAAAATAAGGCTGTCACGATTAACAGACATTATATTGTACATGATTTATGAACAGCTTGTGGGTGAAATGAGAAGGGTGTCCCTGCACAACCAGAGGCTGCAATTTCAGGACCGCATTTCTAGGACCGCATCTAGGACCCTATAGTTTTTTTGTTTGTTTTTTTTTTTGTATCATTTTATTTATTTATTGTATTTATGTATGTATTAGCTTCTTATACTATTTAATAGTGCGTGCTATTCAGTTCTGTATGTTGTTATATTTTAAAGAAATATGTAGTTGTTTAATTGTATACACTTAATTATTGTCCTAACCAACTCCTAACCCTTAACATACCCTGAACATTGGAAATCCTATTAAAATATTTAACCTAATTTATTTCAATATATTCCATATATATTATGGTTTTAAATTCAGTTTTTTTGTAAAGAAAGACTTTGCAAGACTTCAGTTCATTAGCCGCAGCACAGCGATTCACGTCTGATGTGTGACACGCATAAAGTGCAGTAAACAGTAAAACAATTGCACTACAAATTAGTGTGTTTATTGGTACATTAATGAATGTAAGATAATTTGAATACAAATGCTAGTTTACAACATTCAGCAGAACAATGAACTGTTTTGCACAGCTAAAAGGGCTAAATGGAGATGGCTGACACCGCCTTGAACACAAGTTCACACCAGGTCTTACATTAAAAATAAGATGGAAAGATAAAAAATGAATAGTTTTTGTTTTATGCTTGAATCAGGACTCCTCTAGACGGCGCTGACACAAAAAATAGGGTCTTAGAAATGCGGTCCTAGATCTGCGGTCCTGAAACTGCACCCTCCGGTTGCGCAGGAACATACTATTGGGTGAAATAGGTAAAATACTGTTGCACCCGAAAGCTAGAGGTCGCTCTCGTGCGAAATTATTATTAATAATTATTATTAATAATGATTAATATTTATTAATAATTATTATTAATATACTTTATTATCATGAAAATACCTGAGGAGGTTTTAGGAAATATTGATAAAATGATGTCCATATGCATTTCCTATAACTAAGGTTAAGTGTGTTATTGTCTTCCTCTACTGCGCTTATTTTGAGTTTTCGCACGAGAGCGACCTCTAGCTTTCGGGTGCAACAGTATTTTACCTATTTCACCCCACAAGCTGTTCAAAAATCATATTTTGCAGATATATATGGCCCTATTTTGACTCCATAGTGTAGACGCAATTACGTGTACACGCGTTATAACGTCTGTACACGTGACGTGTAAAGACATTTTTAATAATCCGGCCTTCCATACAGTGACGTCACTTGCAGCTGAGCGCGCATAGTGGTTGCAGAAAAACACTGGTAGCGAATGGAGGTAAACGGGTAAACTCCATGTAATAAGAGAAAAAAAAAATATTTTTGTGCCTTTTGATGTCAAAATCGGAATGCTAATAATTTTTATACAATACTGTAGTCAAAGACATAATTTGAAGCTAAACGCAGACGTTTAAACTAACATCACTATGGATGAAAACTGCTATGATTACTGTACTTTTAAAGCATAAATTTGATTAAACAATAGGTCTACATAATATTCACATATGCTGTTCATAGGGGATGTACTGTATTAGCCATACAGTTACAGCATGACTTATTATTTAAACCTATTACTATTAACATTTTACCTAACATTTCTTGTTTTTTTTTTGTTTGTTTGTTTGTTTGTTTGTTTTTTTATCTCACAATTCTGACTTTTTTTTCACAAATGCAAGTTTATATCTCCTACTTCGGACTTTATAACTCGATTTAACAAAACTAGTGACTTTGTTAATTCTGAGGAGGGAAAAGACAGAAATTTTGGATTTAAGCCGAGGGGGAAAGAGAGAATGACGAGTTGTTTTTCCTCTAGATTTGTGGGATATAATCTCAGAATTGCGAAAATAAAGTCAGGATTTTGAAATATAAAATCAAATTTACATTTTTTATTCTTTTATTCCATGGCTCCATACACTGTTACTTGAACCGCTCATAAAAGCGTCATCCCGGTTTCGGGTCTGTAAGACTGTCCCACTATCTAACGTCAATTTCGTCAAATATCGCTGAGTGACAAGCTCTTGTAATATGCGAATAACATTTTGAAAATGACATCTAATCAATATAATCTATACTCTTTTTAAATCTAAGTATTTTGTTCCATATCCTTGTAATTTTCTAGCCTAAAGGCGAGCTCTCCCGGGTTTTCTGCAACCATGCTGCACATCCCGATTGTTTACAAACAGATAATTGGTCTATAGCGAAGTATACTAGCGGCACAACTCTTTCATAAGATTAATTTTACAGCGATTTATATATTAAGTATTACAATATAGTATTATATAGTTATACATTATAGCAATTGCCAGAATGGCCCATTAGTAAAAACCTGGGCAAAGGATTAAAGACAAGATAACATATTTGTTGGAGATTGTTGATTTTAGATTTTTTTTTTCCGTAATAAATAATATAAACATGTATATTTTATACAGTGTTACCTGCAGTGCAGGAATGTAAACTTTTAAATATAATAAACATTGAACAGTTTCAATACAGTACTGTAAACATGTAAATATAAATAACTTTGAATATTTGTACTGCAGTAAACATATAAATATAACTGAACATTTATAATGCATAAATGTAAATTATGTAAATATAAATAACTTTGATACAGTGTTAAGACATTTCCTGTACAGTACATACAATATTAAATGATTATTTGTCTTGTTTTTTTTTTTTTTTTTTTTGAAAAGAAAATAAATAGATTTAAAACCAAACCAGTAGGTGGCAGCAAATGGCTGTTTGAGCAAACAGCTGATTCAGACAGCAAAGAAACGAGGCAAGCAACTGCCTTTATGAATGGATTACTGAATCACTGACTCACTTGATTCGTTAAAAAATGTGGATTTATTCAGTAACGAAACACCACTGTGTTGCACGGAGACACAAAACAGTTCTGCTGTGGCAGCGCAGGCTGCACAAGCAACATCTGGCACAACACAGGTCGATCGGTGCATCTCTAATTAAAACGTAAACTTTGCTTAGCTAAAGTCTTGATTGTGTCCTCCTACTCCCAAACTATGGGCTTCTCTGACTTCCTCATCGACCTGAAACATGTCGCCCTCATGCAGATCTCTCCTGTCACCTGATCCTTACTAGAAACTGAGATATTACTTTTAGTTAGTAACGTTCATAAAGTAGAATCCAAATGTATATTAATAAAAAAAAACACATAAGATGCAAACAATGTACATAAAATGTAACTAGATAGATAGATAAATAAATACTTAAATAAATGAATAAATAAATACAAATAATGCAAAGACATATATAAACTGTGAGAAACGGAGATGGCTAGAATATTCCTATAACAATATAGCATGAGAATACTCACCCTTACTGTTAAGCTGATTGCCTCACGATACGATTAACATCATTCACAGTTATCCAGGGAAGCTCTTGTAAACAATGAGTGAAGTGTGTCATCCTCCCCTGCGGCATTTTCACACACTTATCGCCAATGGCGAAAACGGCTTCCGGTCACAAGACCCAGGTAAACAATGAATGAATCTTTTCTGTTCCTTATAGCATTATATTTATTTATTATTATTATTTTTGTTTTGTTTGAAGTGTGATCAACGTTTGTGTACGCAGTAGATGTGTTAGGGAGGTAACAGGTAACAGTTTAATTATATTTTGCTAAAATGAACGAAATTAATCAAAAAAGATTCCTTCATATTGCTGAATGAGACTCAAAGGTCCGAGTCGGTAAAATGATCCGGACTTCCCATCACTAGTGCTGCACCGGATGTAACTGAGCTGACTGAGATCAAATGCGGAAGTGATCGTGCATAGAGTCAATTGCTAATGGGCTGCCATTTCATTCTTCAGAAATATCAGACACTGGGTTATTGCCATAACGTCTCCTGAGCTCATATGATTAAAGCAGATAAGTGTCATTCTGTTAACTGTGTTTTCTAAGGGTGTGCAATATAGTGCAATTGTCAATATTATTATTATTATTTTTTTCACTAACAATAATTACACGCTATTTTGCTTTGGCTGGTTAAGGCGTGTCATTGATAGATAAATGATACTAAAAACTCCAGCAGGTGGCGGCAAGTCCCTGTTATTCATTGTCTATTGTCCATAGTTATTCATTGAATCATTCTACTACAACTCTTCTTTAAAGTAGCCCAAAAATGGCCTCGCCCCCTTTGTTGTGTGTCCCTGGGGGCAGGGTTTATATAAATTTTAGGGTTTGTGATATCACAAACCCAGGAAGAAGCTTGTTGTAGTCCAGCCAATTGTTGTAGGCTTTGAAAAGTGAATTCTGTAAAATAAAACATCATCCTTTGCATTGAACTTTGAGCGTCACATTAAAAAAGTGAAACCAAGGACCCCTTTGAGCTAAAATGTTTTTTGTTTGTTTGTTTGTTTGTTTTCTCAAATCAAATGAACAAATTCACATTCAACCACTTTTGGCTCTTCTTGTACTATACAGGTGCTTTTGTGTTTTTTGTTGTGTACTGAAGTGTTTCCACCAAACTTGCATTTCCCAAGAGAGCTGCTAGAAAATCTTAAGTATTAATAGGGTGTTTGTTTTGCTCATTCAATGTGCAATAAAATATATAGAACAAGAAGGCTGGTAAAAGGGTGATTATCGATGTTTATTCTTTAGTCAAGGAGATGAAAAATGAGAATGTTTCAAAATGATCAGTTTTATGGCTTTAATATGTATAGGTATATATTTGGGCAACACATCTGTACTTTATTTACTCCATAAAGGGTCCTACTGCCTACCACCCAGTGGCAGCTTTGTCTTTTTGTCTGTGAGTGATTACTGGAAAATGCATGTCTTTTTCAAATTGGGTACATGGGTTCACCGAATATTAAGGAAGCTATACATATCATGTTTAAATTTAGGACTGTATTTAAGTGTTTAATACTGGGTACATTCCTAAGTCAGCTTTGTTAAGGTGTCCTTGTTACAAGTTACATTTACTTACTATTATAATAATTAATTATGCATAATTACATGCAAGTAATCCTATCCCTAACCATACATTAAATATGTTAATAAATATTACTCAGTACTTAAATAGTCATAATTTACTGTTTCATAAAACAAGTTTACCAAATTAGCCAAACACGCTCAGTCACTCTGGAAATTTATGCTGGGAAACTAGCATTCCAACAGGAACACTATTATATTACTTGCATACAATTATTTGACTTCATGATCAGTCCATAAATAAAAGTACATAGAAAATACAACTTAAATTACATAAAAAAATATGGGCTACAGCCGACTGGGCTTAATGCTTTGTGCATTGAATGCTAATGATTTAATTACATTTTTTTTTAAGATATATGAAAACATTTCAACATATTTGCAACTGATGCATTCAGTTTCTCAGCATTTTCTAGCCATGAAGCCTTTCTCTTTGGTCTTATGACAGCTGAACCTTTATGGTTACTAGTAGAACATTAAAACATTACATTACATTTAAATGGCTCTTTAAAGCATTAACAACACTAAATTAAAAGTAAAAATAAATAATAGAAAATAGACTACATTTTAACGGATAACTCATTTGAGCTATTTAATTATATAACTGCAGACCGGAGATCTCCAAATCGGGAGGGGAACTCCAATGTGGGCAGAACCTCCAACATAGGGTGGGGTCTCGTTGCGCAAAGAGTTTCACCATCGGCTTCAGCAAATTGTTATTGACGTACGTTTCAAAATAAAACATTATAAATTAAACATTGTTTAATTGCGTTTTTTTAAGAAAAATATTCCTATTTAAAATGTAAGATTCACTTTAATCTAGCTTGCGCTATACTGCTTTGCCAAGTGGTGTGTCAGTACTGAAACACCGTCTAAGCTGTTCACCAATCGCAACGTAGTGGGACAGCTAACCAATCACAACACATTTTGTTTAATTTATAACAGAGCCCAAAGCTCATGCCAGTGGTGTTCAGACTAGAGTTAGAACCTCTGCTTAAGGATATAAACAGGAATCCCCCCTGAGCCGTCACAGCGCAGCACAGAGGAAAGGTTTTATGCTTTGTTTTAAGAAAGAGGGGCATCCCATGACTTAAAATTTGCAGGGTAGGAGGGTGTAGTGACCCTGAGTGTAACTAAAAAGGTCCCATTGTCCGGTGAGGTCTGGTTGGGGAGATACGGAACGGCCCGGCGATCCACCACGTTATACATTGCCAGTCCCACCATGCAGTAAATTTCACTGGTTAAGGTTAGGGTCAGGTGTGGGGTAGGTTTAGGTAGAATACTGTAGGAAATCAACACTGTGATTGACACAATCAATAAGATCTTTAGAATCAGCCATGGGGCAGAGTTTGCGCTGAAGTGGATGGGGGAAAAATTTGCACATGCGTGTCATGTGCCTGTCTGTCAATGGGAGGAAGCCACGCCCTATTTTGGAGCTCCCACCTCATTTTGGAGTTCCCACCCCCATTTGGAGATCTCCAGATTTCAGTTATACCCTTCTCACCTATTAGGCACTTTAATTTGTTGCATTTATAATCTTTAAATGACACGACTATCGTTTCTATAATTTCATTGGTCTAAAGCAGCAGAACTAAATGTCACTCCAAGACTTTTCATGCCCAGACACGTACCGATGCTGCTAACTTTTGCGTCAGTTGTGTAGCGATCTCCGTGCTGATCTGGTCCAATTGCCATCGGATATTTGTTCATACTGTGTGTCTACATTTTAAAAGTAAGTAACTTAATACTCTTTTCACACGTCTGTTATGAGATTTGATTACTGCAAACGGTATATTGCAATACCAATGTTCGCTTATTCATTTGAAGTGCTTGATGAGAACGTAATCTCGATCACACATTCATTTCAGCATTAAAAACGCAACAAATATGACTTTAAATGATACTGTTTGAATGTCGTGAGGCAAAGCATAACTTTGGTGTATCTGTTAGTCGATTTAAAGTAAATATGTGTATAAATCTAAAGAGATTTACATCTGCTGGAATCATATAACTTTGTCTTTATCTTTATACTGTTGCACTGTTACTTTATATTGTTAAACTATTACTGATACTGTCTTATAAGTATATCTATATTCATTATTGTTATGATTGTTCATTTATAGAACCACACACTTATGCTGATGTATTATTCAAAGGGGAACAGTAAAGAAGTTTATTATGGATATGGACCGAGTGATTCATTGATCTGCCCAGACAATCTGTAGCGGTTGCCACACAGATTAAGAGCCACACTGTAAACTTCCACACACAAGTAACAAAAGAAGTTAGCTAGAAATTCATTCAGATATTTTCAGTCTTACATAAACAAGTGTAAATGTCAGCACAGACACTATTGGAAGAGAGCTCAACTGAGCTGGATGATGACGTCACTGAATTAAAGGAGAAGTCCACTTCCAGAACAGCAGTTTACAAATAATTTACAAATAATCAGTTTACAAATAACCCCCAAGATGTTCATGTCTTTCTGTCTTCAGTCGTAAAGAAATTATGTTTTTTGAGGAAAACATTTCAGGAGTGGTCTCTATATAATGGACTTCATTGGTGCCCAGATTTTGAACTTCCAAAATGTAGTTTAAATGTGGCTTCAAAAGACACTAAACGATCCCAGCCAAGGAAGAAGGGTCTAATCTAGTGAAACGATCTGTCATTTTTTTTGAAAAATAAAAATGTGTATACTTTAAGCACAAAAGCTTGTGTAGCACAGGCTCTGGGATGCACGTCCATGATGCTACAAATTAGTGATGGGTCGTTCTTGAACGATTCGTTCATTTTGAACAAATCTTTAATGTTCAGTCGTGCATGCGCAACATTCTATTAGGTTCTGTACTGGAATTAGTTCACCTGTTTCAAGTCTTCAGGTGTTTCGAGTCATTTGTTCATCTTATGGGTCTGTCACGTGATGAACGAATGACTTGAACCCAAAAACTTGTCAGATAAAAGGTAAGGGGAGCTAATAATAGACTAAAGACCCAGGTAAACAATGAATTAATCTTTTCTGTTTCTTATAGCATTATAGTTTTGTCTTGTTTGTAGTGTGATCAACATTTGTGTAAGCAGTAGATGTGTTAGGGAAGTAACACGTAACATTTTAATTGTAATTTGCCAAAATGAACGAAATGACTCAAAAAAAGATATGTTCATTTTGCTGAACGAGACTGAGTCAGTAAAATGATCTGAACTTCCCATCACCACTATGAATCACGTCTAAGTTACTCCGGCTCAAAAAGGTAGAGTATGGCGAAAAACTCTGACTTCAGAATTGTCCAACAGAAACAACTTCAGAATTGTCCAACATCATTGTAGGTTTTTGTTTGTAAACAGCGTTTGTCTCACTTGCACTTTCTTAGTCTTTGCACATTCGCTTGGTAAACACTGGATCTGTGGTTCCGCGTGACCTTTCAACGTGATTCATTAGTAAGTAGCATCGTGGACGTGCATCCCAGAACCTGTACATGAGCTTTTGTGCTTAAAAAAATACAAATTTTTATTTTCCTAAAAAATGACAGATTGTTTCACTACATAAGACCCTTCTTCCTCGTCTGGGATCATTTAGAGCCTTTATAGCTGCATTTAAACTACATTTTGGGAAAATATATATGGGAAAAAACCCTGAAATACTTTCCTCAAAAACCTTCACAACTGAAGACAGAAAAACATGAACATTTTGGATGACAAGGGTGTAGGGATGTAACGATTACCGGTTTGATGATAAATCATGATAAATTTTCCCACGGTTAGTATTACCGTTTCATATTTTAATTATCATTAAAACCGTATTGGATTACCACGATTTGAACAGCTGATGATAAATAAATACTGTACAGAATAAAGCACAGTTTTAAGTAACAGTCTCATTTGTGAACGGCACGCAGAATAGTTTCGTTTTGCGTGGAAAGACGGCGGATAAAATACATAATAATTTAATGATAATTGATTATCATTTTGACTTAACCCTTTTCTTTATTTAAAGGCCGAAATGTGAGGTTTGTCTTTTATGAATCTTTTTCATAGCTTTATTTGAAAAGTTACATTTGATATTTTAACATGCTATTAGTTAAACTGTTGTAGTTAAATTGTTGTCAGTCATGGTGTCATTTAAAATCCGGACATCATTGGTAGGCTACTGTTGTTGTTTTAGTGATTATTCAAATAAAAAAAACATTTTATTTGTTGTTTGTTGATTTTAAATATAAAACTTGGTGAAGTGATTTATGTGTCAGTATATTTTGAACATTTTCAGTACATTTTAACAATACCATGATGATACTGATAACCGTGATCATTTTGGTCACTATAATCATGATCAGAAATTTTCATACCGTTACATACCTACAAGGGAGTGAGTAACTTATTTGTGAATTGTTGTTCTGGAAGTGGACTTCTCCTTTAATCATGAACTGACTTTAGCTGAAAAATTGACAGTTTACCATTGTTCTCTACAGCAGAATTGAATTTTGTTTGCATTATTGGCACTATTTCCCTGTTTGACATTCTGTATTGTAAAAAGTGCTTTATAAATAAAGGTGACTTGACAGTGACAGGCAAGAAATTATAACAGTAATAAAATCTGTATGTGGTATTCATTACTGTTATACTTTCTATATAGTTTTTGCAAAAATGTTAAGTTGGCCTGTAATCCTAAGGCAAGTACTGCAAAAAAATGAAAAAAAAAAAAAAAGCATAACTGACTGTTTTGTACAGGTAAAATAACTGGAAGCAAATGACACCAGCAGCTGTGCACATTCAAGTTACAATCAGCCGCACTGCTCTTAAGTTACAATAAGGTGTATAAAAATCAATATCATATCTGCAATCACTGCAGCAAGATTGCTGTTTTTTTCCCCAAACTCAGCATGATGTCATATAAGACAATAACTCATATAGGGGCACTTTAGGATCTTTATCTTGAATTTTTGGGCCTTCGAACTATATTCCAAAAGGCTACATCACGCAGTAAATGCCTACACTCTCAAAGCATTTTGTTTGGTTTCTACACATTGAATGACATACATAGTGTTTTAAAACAACAGTCATGATATTATGACTACATACATCAAAGATCTTTTCACTGAAGAACATGAATATGAGGTGAAGGTACCTGCATTTCATGTGAGTCACTTGCATTAAGGAGATTCGGTGACACTGATGAATGATGTTCTCACTTAGAATGGAACGACTGCAGTTTATCTGGAGATGATACAATAAATTATTAGAAAATTAAGACAAACTCATGCTGACTTCATACCTATTCAGTATATGCTTCACTTGATTAAAAAACTGCATTCATGAACATATAAAAGTTATAAGCATTTGAGGTACTTTACAGCAGGGTCTCCATATTTACATGCAGAATAAATATTACTTCGAATAATTCATCTCAGGTTAAAGACATTTGAATTGTGCTATTATAGTGTTTGTCCTGTTTGCAGTTGTTTGATGGACGAGTGTGACTATTCATCAAAAACGTCTATTTTAGTGCATCTTACAGGACTAATATGAAGGCAAATAAATAATGACAATTTTCAGTTCTGGGTGAATTATTTCTTTAATTAACATGAACTCACCATTTAACCTTCTGCCTCTGTAGAGTAAAAATGTGATGCAGAGACCTATAATCAAACAACCTGCTGCTACCCAATGATGCCTGCTGGATTTCAGACTTCCACCTGCAGAAAAATAAAAACAATAAAACTGAACAGGAAGGTTTTAACCATTTTATAAATTCATGCAACAAATGAATACAATGTTTTGAGAAAGCCAAACTGAGCTCCCAGCTGGAATATGAATCTAAAGTACAAGAATTTTATAGATTTACCCCATGATGTTGTAAATGTCTGACTGCTGTGAAGGACGTGACACTCATAACTCTGTTTCTCATCTCTGTTTATCTCCACACTGGTTCTCATCTGAAAGGTCTGGTTATTGTCGGGTCTGACTCCAGTAGAGCTGAATGGTTGGAGTGTGATGTTGTTTTGTGTGACGTTCATCTCTATGTGTTTGGGGTGGAAACCAGTGGCCAGACAGGTCAGAATCAGCTTGCTTTGGTCATGAGGAGCTGCAGATCTAAACATGTAAAGAGCTGGAGGAGCTGCAACAAGAAGCACATCATGAATAAAGGATATTGGAACCACTTAAATAACACCCAATTCTGAACAAAATAAAGACATTACTGAGTTTAAAAGACTGAAGTCATTAGAGCAACACATACTGCTTATCGAAACATTAAATGTGGAGATCCAGTCCATGCAGTTGTTGAAATATGACTGAAGATGCTGATTGCGCAATCTGTCAGCGTCCCAATCCTCGCCATCATATCCATACTCATCAAATGCATTCACATTCATCACTGATCCATCTGGATGTTTTTCTACCTCACAGCCAATTCTCCTCTGTAGAGTATGGAGGCCTAAACATGTAAATAAGTAAATAAAAAAAACAACAACATAAATTATTACAAGTTCAAAAATAGGTTGTATATTACAAAATACAGGGACACTTAAAAATATATCAATGTCATTCCAGTTAAAACCCAATGAATTCACCATCACATCTGGAGCTTGTGCAGTTTGTCAGAGTGTTAACCAGATGCAGAAACCAGTCTCTAGAAACATCAGGTACATCAGCACCTCTCCAGATTTCTCCGTCCAGACTGTGTTTTTTCCAGGTTTGTTCTTCATTACTGTAGTGAGAGATCCGTCTGTCATCATACAGACTCACTGCACTGAACACAGGACCGGAGAATCCATCAGGTTTGGTGAGGATGGTGTAAACAAACTGGAGACGGTGTCTCTCTAAGGAAAGATAAATGCAAGACAATTTGTTAAGGACATATCAACGTTACAATGCTAACCTGTCTGAGTGCTCCTAATAATATCTCTCTCTTGTAGAAATCAAATGCCCCTCTAAAATCGGTTCAATCAGCAGCTTATTAACATTTGTTACCACCTGTGGGTTTACTACGAATTTACTGTAGTAACACTAACTGTAACCATGGCATTATGGTAGAAATGTGGGACATTCGTATCAAATTTTATGTTATCACCATAGACATGGGGAGTGATGGGATATGGGATGCAACTGCAGTGTTTTGTCCGTTTGAATTTAAACTAAAAGGGCATGTTGAAAGACCTTTATAATTGACTGTGAAAGTTGCCTGCTCTGTACAAAAGTGTAAATGCTATTGGCTTTAGTAATATTTTTATGTCTATGCAATTAGGTTATACTACAAAATACATTTTCTGTCCAGTGTTCCCCAACAACAAATAAAATGTATGCATATTGGCAATACTGTCAATATTTTATTGTCATTTTATATTTGTAGTATCAAAAGTGAAAGTGAAGTGACTTCTTAAATGAGTGTTCTCATAAAATGTGTTGCTTATAACAAGCAGGATTTAATCTTAATTAATATTAAAAGCTTTGATCAAGGTTGGAGCTAAACTCTGCAGGAAAGTGGACCTCAAGGGCCAGAGTTGAGAACCCTGATCTAAATTATCGTATACTTCATGTTGTGCACTTTTGGGAAAACTCATCAAATGCATTCAACACCACACACACCTCTCAAAACACCTCTGCCTGCATAGTAGCACCAGTGTGATCTCTAACTAAATGTAGTCCACCCACAATGATAAAAGATTGCAAAATGCAAGCATTTAGTTCACGGGAGTAAATTTCATCTAACAGTACGGGGGACAATAAACAAAATTTCTCAAGAGCAATTTTTGAAGGGGACACAAATAATACAGCCAAAATTGTACTTGTAAAGATAGATGTGTGTACACGGCATGGAGACTGTGTTTAAATGTGATTTCTGTTCATAGGTTCACCACACGGTCATATTCTAATTATTGAATTATTTTGCATCCTCCACATAGTATTTTAGGATTTAGATATTCAACCGCAGCAAGCCCATTGATCTGCCACTTAACATCATATTGAGCAAAACCCAACACATCGGTAGATCTACAATATTAGCCTAATATCAGTTCATACACAGGCTTATCGCCGTGTTAGTTGCAGTGGGTGACAAGCTTGGTAACCTTATAATCGTTCATAGAAAAATATATAATTTTTGTCATGACTAATTTATTAATGATCCAGCATCATCTGTATTAAAGAGAAAAAAATCACTTCACCCGATGTTTGATATGAATTAAATAGCCTTGACAGCTTACGTTATTTACACCCTTCTACTTTTCTCTCTCCTACCGGGCTCGTGTGTGTACTGCTAACACAATTATTTTAACTATATGTCTATTATATTATTTACAACACAGAGTCACAATACACAATATTATTAAGATAATTAAGTTAATTAATCAGATGAATTTTAATTACATTTGGAGGAGAAAAGCTCATTATGTTAAAAAAGGGACACTAGTGAAGAATTATAAAGAAGGGGGTTTACAGGCCATAGATTTCGACTGTATAAATGGAACTCTCAAGATAAATTGGCTTAAAAACGTTCTAATAAATAATAATAGTTTTTGGTTTTGCGCCCCTAGAAATATCTTTAAAAGTGTTGGTGGTATAGAATTTCTATTACGCTGTGATTTTTCAATACAAAAACGTCCTTAATTTCTCCCCTCATAATTCACCAATTTGGAATAATAGGTACATTTTATTTAGAAATAAGTCACTCTTTATTTGTGATTGGAGGGAAAGAAGTGTCTGGTCTGTTGTTCACCTGTTAGGGAATGATGGTAATTTCATGAATCACAGAACTTTTTGTGAAAAATCTAATATTCATTGCGATTACAAACAATATAATAGGGTACTGAATTGTATTCCAAAGGCCTTTGTAATGTTGGTTAGTAATTCAGTGCCCAATATAACTGAAGCTCTTCATTTACCTCCTTTAATAATAAATGGGCAAGATTTTATTTGGAGTAGCCTGCCAAATAAATTAATAAGAACTTTATTGACCCAAGATAAATTTCCAAATCAAGCTAGTCGAAATAACGTATCTTATCTTTTTCCCAAGAGTTCTATATTCAAATTAAGAACCATTTTTCTTTCCTTTCCGATACATCCCAAAGCCAAGGAAGTACACTTTAAATTTTTGAATGATATCTACCCATTTTTAGAGTTTCTTAGATATAGATTTAACATTGATCACAATAATTGTATCTTTTGTGAGGTTGATGTTGAAACAACTGCACACTTTTTCTTTGACTGTTCAATTAGTACAGCTTTTTGGTCTGATATATTTGAGTGGCGTAAAGTTTAAATCAATTTGACTTCTCAATTTTCTAAAAATTATTTAATTTTTGGCTTAATAATGGAAGATGTACAAACTCAATTTTTACTGAATAATATTTTTATTTTGGGCAAATTTTATATTCATAAATGTAAGTACCTTAAAACAAAGCCATTGTTTTCTGTCTTTCAAAAGGAATGTTGGTTTTTCAGTAAATCTGTAAGACTCTTAAAATGTAAAAGCGGAAGAAGACTGTTTAGTTTATTGAAGAAATGTAAACTATTAGAAGACCCAACTGTCAAATTTTTATCTTATTTTTTTTATTATTATTATTATTATTATTATTATTTTCTCTCATATTTTCTTTTGATTTGTGCTCTGTTCTTTAGGACCTTCTTATTATGTTGTATTGCCTTATTGTATCTGTTTTCTTGCAATAAA
The DNA here is from genome assembly GCA_012976165.1 of Labeo catla. Classification (NCBI taxonomy): domain Eukaryota; kingdom Metazoa; phylum Chordata; class Actinopteri; order Cypriniformes; family Cyprinidae; genus Labeo; species Labeo catla. Next base: position 14,928 of record VONZ01001463.1, on the reverse strand, counting down.
AAAAAATAAAAAATTAGGGGGGACAACACTCTGATAGGGGGGTACCTGTTTCTTCAACTATGCATTGGTTAGTATATATTGGTTTGTTCAAGTATATATTGGTTTAGATATATATCGGTTTGCTCAACTATGTATTGGTCCCCACGGTCAAGTGAGCCGCCACCTAGATTTTACTGCACGTCTATTAGCGGAATTACTTGGAGTGGTCAAAACACTCACGTATATTTATATTTATAAGATGCATATTTCGGTGGTTATTAATTAAATGTGCCCAAAACCAAGAAAAAAAAAACAATCACAAAAATATTAATATTACACAATATAAAAGGTACAGTTATATTACAATTGAATATATTTTACTGTGGAGTTTCTATCTAGCAGCCTCTATTCTTATTCTATTTTATCTATTTGTTTTATTGTTTTACTTAAAAAAGAAAAAGAGCCTCCAACAACACATTGTTGAATTGCAACATTCTTTATTCTTTGGCTATTCTATGTACTTATTTTGTTTTTATTTATTATAAATAATGACCCTTTTATGCATTGTAACACATTAATAATTTCCTGCTTTTTCTACAGGCACTATTAAAATTCCTCCAGAGGTGAAATGAAGTTTGCAGTAAAATCTTATTCAGGGTGACCGTGGCTCTGTCTGTGTCAGGTTTTATGTTTTCTTTTACAATTTGGGAGAAAATTAGGGGCAAATTCTTTCAAAATACATTATATAACAGTGGTTTCTAACCATGTTCCTGAAGACCCCTCAACACTGCACATTTTGTATCTCTCCTTTGTCTGACACACCCATTTCAGGTCTTGGAGTCTCTATTAATGAGCTGATGATCTGAATCGGTGTGTTTAATTAAGGAGACATGAAAACATGCAGTGTTGGGGGGCCTCCAGGAATGTGGTTGGGAACCACTGTATTATAACACTGACCATTTCTTGATTTTTAAACAGGCATTATTACAATTCCTTCAGAGGTCAAATCAAAAAAAAAAATCTTATTCAGGGAGACCATGACTCTGTCTATGTCAGGTTTTATTTTACAGTTTGGGAGAAAATGAAAAGCAGATTCTGTTACATTATTACAAACTTCCCCAAACAGAACTTATTCTCAGCTAAAGGTTTCAGACAACATTCTTCATTATTTTCTATGTTTATATATGAAAAACAAAGTAAATGATTTAACTGTAAATTGGTCATGTAGATAAAAGGCCCTATAAATGACCTTTGTGACCTAAGCTGTCACAGCAAGTCAGAAAAGTAATTGTGTGTTTTAATGTCTTGGTTGTTTTTTCTTAAAACAAGGAGAGAGCACATTCCAATAAGAAGACATGTCAGTCTATTCTATTCAAGTTTCACATGTGGGCCTCCTTTAAATCGTGTAATGTTTCATACAATAATATTAATGAACAACTTAATAAACCACTTATATAAAGATATTGAAGTGGAAGTGGATTCCAGAATCCACCCCTTTAGGATCGTTAAATAATCACAACAGAAATATAACAAATACAAACCAAATCAAAGGGGGAAAAAATAAAATAAAATTGTCTTAAAATGAAAAAAAATTGCTATTGCAAACTTTTTTGCTATTGCAAAATTGTCTACATTACACACATCATTCAAAACTGACAGCTCTTTTGTTTAATTGGGGAAACACTGCCATTTAAATGCCACACTCATTTACAGATGACCTATACACAAAGTGATCATGTGTGAAAACAGTTTTACATCATTTGTTCACTTTAAAATCAAAACTTAGTGTTTGGAGTAAGAAATTATTTTTCATTTTTTGCCATCACGACCTTCATAAAATATATATTTGCTTCTTCTTGAATAATTATTAATCAAAGTTTTTAATCAAGTTATTACAGTTTTTTTTCAACTGCTTACGCACAAAGTCTTTACTTGTCACGTATTTTCTGAAACCTAACACTCAAACACCAGAACCATACACCATATCTGCAAAACTATACGCTAATTGTTGTTTAATGTACAAAAATGTTAATAATCTTGCATCTTCACCCTTGAAAAAAATTGTTTTCTCCTGTACTGAAAATATACAGCATACTAGAGCCTCATCAAGAGCTGTTTTACTGTACTTGGTATTATATCAATGTTTTTATTTTATAATTTGTTTTGGTACTCTCCTGCCCAGGGACAGCAGATGAAATTTAGTTATGTAGCTAATTCTGGGGCAGTTTTTTTACTGTCTACAGTCCCTGTCAAATAATAAATTAAAATAAAATAAATAAATAGATAAATAAATTTAAAACACAACACACTCTAGGGGTTATGCGCAACAGACTTCTGTATTCTGCTAAGGTCTTGTTGCTTCTGGTTCACAGGTTTTTTACATTCACCTTGTTAAATATGAAGCTGTTTTACTCAAGATGCCTTCAAAACAGACGCTAAAGATAATCATAACCAATGTCCATCACATATGTGGATTGATATATAAAAGTTTTTTTGTTTTTTTTAATTCTTTTCACTAACATTTATATATAAAAGTCGAATAAAACGTCAACAATAAAAACCTGATTACCTTAAAAGTCCATTGATATCGCCATTATTTAATACTGCTATTAAGTGGAAGCGATGAGACCTGTTTTCCAGGTTTGGTCAGGTTATGTTCGACATATACCCAATTCTCTATATAACACACAAAAATCTAACAGGAAGTATCTTGATTTCTTTTTTCAAACACAACCAATCAAAATGGCACACTAATTCATCAGTGCCTCACACTAACACCTCACTTGTGCAAACGCTCATTGCTTTACTTAACACCAACCAATCATGGCTTTAGAATAGGCCTTGGAATATGCTTTGGAATAATCACCTTTTTCAAAATTTTCTTTGGTTTCTGTCCAACTACACATGGTCAATATACACTACCAGTCAAAAGTTTTTGAATAGAATTTTTTTTAATTTTTTTTTTTTTAATTAAATAATCTGCTCACCAAGCCTGCATTTATGTGATCCAAAATACAGCAAAAGCAGTAATACTGTGAAATATTTTTACTATTTAAAATAACTGCTTTCTAGTTGAATATATTTTAAAATGCAATATATTGTAATATATACGAAATGCTAAATTTACATCATCATTACTCCAGTCTTTAGTGTCACATGAACCTTCAGAAATCATTCTACATAATATGCTGTTCAAGAAACATTTATTATTATTATAAATATCTAAAATAGTTGAGTAAATTTTTCAGGATTCTTTGATGAATCAAAAGATATAAAGATCAGCACTTATCTGAAATAAGAAGCTTTTGTAACATTATACACTATACTATTCAAAAGCTTGGAGTCATGTATTTCCTTTCTTTCATACTGTAAAATACTGTATTCACAACCACAAATGTTTACAGTAACAAAAAAAGTTTGGTTTCAATCTTGCTTTCTTGTTTACTGTGAAATTTTTAACATCTCTCTGCCAATTACTTTTAAACCTGACACAGACAGAGTCACGGTAACCCTGAATAAGATTTTATTGCAAACTTCATTTCACCTATGAAGGAATTTTAATAGTGCCTGTAGAAAAAGCAGAAAATGATTAATGTGTTACAGTGCATAAAAGGGTTGTTATTTCTAATAAATTAAAATAAAATAAGTTCATAGAAGAGCAAAAGAATAGAGAATGCTAGTGTTGTTGGAGGTTCTTTTCTCCCAGTAGAAATAAAAGCTCTAAAGAATAAATAAAACAAAGATAGATGCAAATATAATAAGAATAGAGGAAGTACCTAGATAAAAAAATCAAGTAAAATATATTTAATTTAGCTTAATGCTCTTTATACCTTTTATATTTGTGCCATTCATATTTTTTAAAATATTTTTTTTTTTTTTTTTTTTGTATTTGGGCATAAATAGTAACTGCCTAAATAGACGTCTTTGTGAGCTTTTTGGCCGCTCCAGGTATCTGTACCATAATTCCGCTAACAGACGTACAGTAACATCCAGGCGGCTGGCTTGACCGTGGGGACCAATACATATTAGTGCAAATCGATATATATCTATACCAATATATACTTGAATAAACCAATCTATACTGAACAATACATAGTTGAAGAAACTGATGTATCTAAACCAATATATACTTGAATAAACCAATATATACTAACCAATAGATAGTTGTGGAAACCGATATATCTAAACCAATATATACTTGAATAAACCAAAATATACACTAACCAATACATAGTTGAGGAAACCGATATATCTAAACCAATATATACTTGAATAAACCAATATATACAGACCAAAACATATTTGAGGAAACCATTGCATATTTGAGGAGCCCAATGTTTACTTGAACAAACCAACGTATACAGGAGCAAACCCATGTGCATGTGATCAGACCGATGTATCTAAACTAATATATGTCTGATTATACCAATGTATTATAAACAAATGCGCTTGTCATTAAACCATTCATTCAACCAATGAACCAATCCATATTCACACAATACACATGAATTATTTCCCGAACGGCTTGCCATACTTAGAAGTCTGTCTCAATGCTCAGACTTCGTCTGGAGAACACAAATTCAACAAGTATTGTTATACCAAAACTGATTCACAACAACATCCCATAAACCTTGTGTTTCCATAAACATTCTCTTGTATCTCTTATTCATGAAGACAAACAGCCCTTGAAGCTACACAGTCATAAGACTAAACAACAATGGAAAATATATATAAAAAACAACTATAATATAAATGACTAATCAATTAATGAATCATTAAAAAGGAATATATAAATGACCATAATGATTATTATAATTGATTATATGATAAAATGGAATAATAAAATGATGATTAATGATTATAAGTGAATAAATGAATGAAGAATAAATGAAGAAAGTATAAAAAGAAAGCAAAACAACACAAATGTATGGTTGCTCTCATTTGAGGATCATCCGATCCTTCAGCTAGATTAGACAAGTTATATGGCTAACTGTTAGCTGTCTTTCTAGTTTTAGAATTAGTTCGTTATAATTATTAATGGAATTTAAGATTTATTGCATTTCGTTGTGTTTGTGTTTTAAAGGCAGCTGCAATGAAGTATCAAGAAAGATGAGCATGCCAACCTCATCCATAGTTCATGGTAAGAGAACTATGGTTTTGAGTGTATTCTTTGTGGGGTTTTCCTTTTAAAAGTGTGCCATTTCTACTTCTTGTTTTTCAGAGAAGACATTTCTGTCACTTACAAAGTGAATGGTGAGCAAAGGTGGTGGCCATGTTTTGGAGCAGGCCTGGGTTTTGCAGATGGCTGTGGATTCTTTGGCTGCATGTCTTCATTATTCTCCATTATGTTTCTGTTGCCTATAGATTCTTTGTGAGGATAAATTCAGCGGATACAACACAATGCACTGCAAAACACAAGACAGGAGAAATGGTGAAGATGCACTGTTCCAGCAGTGGAAGACTGTATTTTTAAGTGTTACAATGCATGTAGCATTGTTTTAAATAAAGTATTTGATATTTTGTGATTTATTGTGTCTAATTGAATGCCAGTAGTACCTATGTAGAGTAAAAATAAAATAAATTTAAATTAATTCAGTATAAAAATTATAAAATCTACTGAAATCTATATTAAAATGAATGAATTACAGTTGTATACTGATGAATTTGACTTTTTAATTAAACATGTAAAAAGTGTAAAAAACCCTTTAAAATGTCTAACAGTGTGTGAAAAATTCATTTTGCGACAGTTCAGGGCCCGTATCCCTAAAGATTCTGAGAATCCTCTCAGAGAGCTCCTAACTTAACCTAAAAATTCCTTGCCAGGAGTTTTAGCTTAGAAGTGATTCCAGAACATTTTCAGTGAACTCTGAGCAAGGAATGGATGGAAAATCCTATTTTAGTGAGGAGGTGTGGTTGACCCCGTTGCTAGGTATGAGTCATCATTTCAAAAGCCGTGATTGGTTGATCCTACAAGTTTGATGAAAATGAACTTTTGGTGATAATGAGCAAAGGATGTAATTGTAAATAATATTTCACATTCAAGAAAATATCTGGAAAATGAATAGTAAGCTGTAGGGGTTATAGCCTAACATTAGAATCTAAAATATGTGAAAACTTATTTACACCCTGTTCAAATAATGATTTGTGTCTTATTTGCTCACATTAATATCCTAGCTGGCATATTTTGTACTTTCACTCCCATATGGACCCCATTGAAAACAAGATGGCCTATCTCAAGGGGCTGTCCTTAATGAAGTAGAAATTACAACGTTACAACTCAGTGTGGTCTTAACGAGGGTAACACAGCTCAGCTTTTATTAATGTCTGTGATTGCTGGCTGGTCTATTTATGAAGGCTTGTTAACAAATATCCTATAAACACAGAAAATGCACGATCCAATCTGTAGCGTCTCAATAATTCCCTGTCATCCAGTGTTTGCAGGACATCTCTCCTGCCTCCTCTTTGGCCATTTTGTGCAGCTGCTTAGGGGAACTCCTAAGCCACTAAAAGTCCTCTTCCCTGCTCTTAGCAGATCTCGCCTTAGGAGCCCTTTTAAGCGCTAGGAATCTTGATGAATAGCTTTTATATTAACTGGGATTTTCGTGTCACTTTTAGGGGAAATTCTAAGAAAACGTCATGACTCTGAGAATTTTCTTAGAATTTGGCCGCTAGGAGCCACTTTTTGCACAATTCTTTAGGGATACGGGCCCTGGCCTCTAAGATGGTATATTTACCAAAGTTAGGTGTGAGTATAGATAGATAGATAGATTTCAATGTGGCAACAATTTCAACATTCAGTGGGTATAAAAAGCTGGTATTGTCAGTAAGTTATTACTTAACGGACGAGCAGCGCCACCTGGCCATTGCGTGCCTTCGGGTCAGTGGCAGGCAGTCAGATGTTGCCTGTGAACTTGGTGTGTCATCAGCAGACTTGCATCAAGACACAGAACTACTGGCAGAGTTCATGACAGACCCAGGAGTGGAGCCCCACAAGTGACAGACCACAACGATGACCAGTACCTAAGGACCTATGCACTCAGACATCATTATGCAACTGCCACACAGCTGCAGGCCCATTTACGAGATGTGAGGGGTACTAGGGTTTCCAGTCAAACCACTTGCAACCCACTCTACCGCTTTGGCTTGAATGCCAGACGACCATTGCAGGTGACTCCACTGACACCAAGACACCACTGTGAATGTTTGCAGTGGGCACAAGACCATGTGACCTGGACAATGCAGCAGTGGTCTACTGTCCTGTTCACTGATGAGTGTCGGGTCACCTTGCACAGAAATGGTCCCCAGGGTTTGCTTTGGTAGAGGAGGTGCAACAGTCTGGCAGGCATCACCAGTCAGATTTGGTTATTGTACATGGCTCAGTCACTGCACATTCTTACCTCAGAGACATCATAGAACCCATCATCATCCCCCAATTCCGCCAGCACACCCCCAACTTTCTGTTCATGGATGATAATGCTCCACCACATCGTGGCAGAATTGTCACAGCTCGACTTCAGGAAGTTGGAGTGCCTCATATGGTATGGCCATCAATGTCCCCTGACCTGAACCCCATAGAGCACGTCTGGGACCAGTTGAAGCAGAGACTGGATGATCGTACCCCACCCCCACGTGACCTGGCAGAACTGCGTGTAGCACTTGTGGAAGAGTGAAACACATTGCCTCAGAACAACATCATGAGGCTAGTGAGGAGCATGAGGCGTCGCTGTCAAGCGGTCATTGCGGCAAATGGTGGAAACACCCGCTACTGACATTGTCAGTTTTTGTTATTTGGGGCTATCCTTGTCATTGTCTAAATTTTTGGGGTAATAAATATTAAACTAATGAAAGTGGTGTTTCTTCTCATACATTATTAGTAATATCAAAGGGAACTTTTACTTTAATTAATTTAATTAAAATTCAGAGCAAATAGGAAAAGCACTCATGTAAATAACAATATCCCTAACTTATTGTGAGTATGTGTGTGTGTGTGTGTAAATGTGTGTGTCTGTGTATTTTTCCTTTTTATTTATTTTTTTGTATATTCATCAAAATTAGGTGTGATTTCTTTTGAGTGTGTGTATGTTTATGTATCTTTTTTTTAGCTAAATAATTACTATATACAGTAAACACTCTTTTTTTGTAGCTACATGCACTGGACATTGTGTCCTCCATTTTTTGTTGTAGTGTCTAATGAATGATCTAAAGTAGTGCATATAGTATTGACTACTATGTGTATAATTTGAAAGCTTTGTTTGATTTTGAGTACTGGTGAAATGGTTTTAAAGTGATTGTTTGATTTTGTCAGAAGAGTCAGCAATTCTGTGAATTTAGTTTAAACATTTGGATTTGTGTTTAAAGTTTTGAGAAAATGAGTGATGGTTTCAAAAAGATGTGTTTCAGCATTTCAGAAAACAGACAGCATTGCCCTGTGCATACCACAGTATTGTCTGTACTCTGCAGCAGTTTTGCGTTTGTTTCCGCTGTGAGTGTATTTTGTTACTGCGGGCAAAAAGTCATAAATCTCCACTTCAGTATTTACACACACCAAACTTTATTCCTGTTTATATCCTGAAGGTTTTTACAGAGGGATTTGTTCATATATAATTGGCTTGATTGTATACAACATTTTATTACCCCAAAATAACTGTAAAAATAAAGTGTTTTCTGTCCAAGTATTTTCTGAATTATGGAGTGACAAAATGAGATACCCAAAATTCCCTCTGTAAAACATTTGACTTTAATATGTAAAAAAAAAAAAATTAAACAAGAATTTTGAAACTGACTTCATGCAGCGTTTAGATTTTTGTACTAGAAATGTATCAAAATTAGTGTGTATTTCATTAAATAATGCCTCCTTTGCATATTTAACCCTAACATTTTAGAAAACTTGTAATACAAAAAATGTTTGCAATTAATGTAATAATTCAGCTGGGTAAGTAAGGTGATAACTTAGTTGTTGTTGTTTTTTTTTTTACTCTATTCACCTGCAGTGTCTTGCCTTAGTGATGATGAATTATAAATTGAGACAAATACAGTGTTGGGGAAAGTTACTTTTAAAAGTAATGCATTACAATTTTGCATTACTCCCTAAAAAAAGTAATTAATCACGTTACTTAGTTACTTTTTATGGAAAGTTAAATTGAAACTATTCTAATGTAAAAGCCCTTTTACACCAAAAGTGAAATGAATTCACCTCAGGCTGAAAGAAAAGTACATTTATGCAGAAGATCACTCTTCAGATATATAAAAAAAGGAAGAACAAATGTTAGTTTATCTTGAGTAATTTTTGCTTATTAGTATGGTTGAATTGCATCATCGAAGGTCAGCAGCAAAGACATTGGTTAATAAAATGGGATTAAATACATAAAGGATATTTGTTTGATTTAACTTATTTAATTATTGCTGGGTTGATTCATATTTTGAGTTTGCATTTCACTGTTTTTATTCATTTTGAAGAATACTAAATCTGTTTTTTTTTTTTGTGAGTGAGATGAATTAATGCATGTTCACTTTTAGTCTAGAATACAGTAACATCCAACAGACTTTGGAAAACAATTTTCCAACAACAGACTTGTCAATCAATACATGGGTAAAAAAAGTAACTGGGGTTACTTATTTGAAAAAGACTCAGATATTTTTTTAGAAATTCAAAAGTAATGCATTACTTTAGTTACTTGAAAAAAGTAATATTATTACGTAACTTGCGTTACTTGTGTGTTACCCCCAACACTGGACATATATGCACATAAATAAAGTCTGTCTTTCAGTCAACACATGGCTTTTTAGCTATATGGGTAAAGCAAGAAAAAAAAGAACTAAAGTAGCCTTTGGTTTTTGACCACTGAAAATATGTACATTTTAATGATTTTTAGCCATACTGAATTTCCAGTATCTTTGGAAACGAATCTCATAAGGTGTTAAGACCCAATATCTAAAAGGGCATTAAGATATCTTTCAAATTTCTTGAGTTAGTTGGCACCAACAGCCTTGCAGTTTGTGTGCCGACATACAGTGCAATTGTGCTCACGGCGACCTGAGTTAGAATCCGAGTTTGTGGTCCTTTGCAGATCACACTCCACTCTCTTTACCCAACGATTTCATGCCTTATCTACACTATCTTGTCCAAATAAAAGCATAAAAAAGCCCCAAAATAAATCTTAAAAAAAAAAGTTACAGGCAGCATTATGATGCTGGCATCTTTCTGAAGTCATTTTACCCCCCTTCATCAGTTTACCACTTTCCTCAGTTGCTAGCAAATGGCAAGTTCAAACTAGACATTTTAGGGATACAGTGCAGTCATAGCACTTTTCTTACACAACATTTCACCACATAAATAATTAGGTAGTAGTACTAGTTTGTTAGTTACCTTATAATCCATTACAATGTACAAAAAAAATAAATGTCAGCAGCTGCATTTGTATGAAACAATAGAGAGAGTCCATGATACCAGGATGAAAGAATTAAGAAACTGTACATGTAATATTAAATTAAGCTGTAATAATTTATTAGCTAACCAAACACAAAGCTTTAATTTAAACTTATTTAAGGCTTTTTATGCCTTTTATTGTGATAGGACAGTAGAGAGACGACAGGAAAGAGCTGGGAGGAGAGATGGGTGCGGGATCGACAAAGGACCTTGAGACGGGAATCGAACTCGGGTCACCGTGAGCGCAGTTGCGTTATATGTCATAACAAGATCATAACATAAATAACATCAAGAAAGAAATAGTTTAATAGCTATGATACTGGGTTTGAAATCAAATGTTTGCATAGTTATGACAGAAAACACTAGCATCTAACAATGCTTTGGAAAAAACAATCTTAAAAATAAAGTTTATGCATAAACCCAAGTAGGAAATAAAACAGTTATGGAATAAGCATGTGTCCTATTCTGTGTCCTAAACTCCTGAAACATTGGTGTCTCATTTTAGAGCAGTCAATGCAATTTAAAAGAAGTCAATTATATCTGTAAGTGTGGGTGGGTGTGTGGGAAAATTCAGATGTAATTCCCTTTGTAATCACTGGCATTTTTCAATAATAATTCAATAATACAAAAAATGTTTGCAATTATCACTGTAATAAATCAACTGGGTAGGTAAGGTGATAACTATTTTTTTTTTTTTTTTTTTTTTTTTTTGTTACCCTCTTCACCTGCAGTGACTCGTGACAATGAATTAAATTGATGGCGGATTGTTCATGGTAAAAATGGATTAATATGAAATATATTAAATACACCATAACTTTTTTTTTTTCACAAATACAATTTATTATAAACTAGAATTTTACTATAAAATAGCATTCCAGATGAAACTGCATCTGGCTGTTGAAACCACATATTTTACTCCTCCCAAAATGTTAAAATAAATGTGTGAGACCGTTTTACAGTATATATGGCATGTTAAATTCAGATAGGACAGTCCTAATGCAAGAAACATTGTGCGAATGAGTCAGAGTCAAAAGAGAACACAGAGAGCACTTTGACACAGTTGTGAGTAGACTGAAAAGACGGTTTCCTGTTTGTTTCCACTGCGAGTCTGTTCTGTTGCTGTAGTGAAGTAAGTGGTTAAAGTGTAGTGACTACGCCACCCTGAAACCATGGGGAAAACATCCTAACCCAAAAGCACACAGGTACGGTCCACTTCAAAGAAGGCAAGAGGTGTGAGATTACATACAAAAATATCCTTTTTTAGAGTTAAAACATTATTGGCCAACAATCATAAAATTGACTTGACAATCAAGAATCAAGAAAGAAAAAAAACCCCAGGCCAATCAGAATCACACCCACAAAATTCACTGCAAATAACACAGCAATAATGGCACAGCAATAGTAACAACCCCAGTGCAATAATTCCTCACCATGTAACCAACACTCAGGAAGCACTTCGTTCCACCATAACCAAGATCACACAAAGAGGAAGATAACTTTAGAAAAAGCAGACAAAACGGCAGTGCAGAGCCATATCAACGTGACATGATCTCACTCGTCCAGCTCAAACACACATTAAGAAAAAAAGGCAAACCATCACTACTACCTTTAAAAACATACACAATTGTGCAAAATACAAACCAACATTTCACTTATACAGTAATCTGACAATCTAATACTTACAACAGCGAACAAACGCATACCATAATTTTCCTAGGGGTGAAAATAACAGCTGATGCTCCAACCTGGTTTGCGTAAGAACAGTGATACCACACCGCAGGAGCACTGAAGGCACACCACACTGCAACACAAAACTGTATCCTGTGATAAAATTCAGCCAGCTCCCGCAATAACCCAAAGCACAAGCATTAAACTTACCTGAGAGTAAGCAGCGCGTGTTCATGGTAAAAATGGATGAATATGAAATATATTAAATACATCATACATTTTTTTTTTTTCACAAATACAATTTAAAATAAACTAATATTTTACTATAAAATGGCATTCCAGATGAAACTGCATCTGGATGTTAAAACCACATATTTTCACCTCCCAAAATGTTAAAATAATAAATTATTATATTTTATAGGATATATGGCATGTTATATTCAGATATGAAGAAGAAACATTGCGTGGATGAATAGCTGAGTAGTTTCTCAGCAAGCTGACGTGCAATCAGCTACAAATCAGTGCCGGAGCTACAATTTATTACATGGGGTGGCCAGGGGGTGGCCACTGCTATTTCAGGGGGTCCACACACACACACACTGTACTCATAAAGCTGAAATAATAAATTAAGAAATTCAAAAGTTTTATTTGCAAAAAACAATGCTGAGTTCATTTACAAAAACATTAGCATAAAGAGAAAACAACCAAACAAAAAATACTGCAATTAGACATAGCAGACATCAAACAGACCAGGATTTAAAAAGAAAAAGAAAAACACAGTTTTAGTGTCATCAGTTACAAACTTATCCTAGGTATGTTTGAAACAACATAACTCTGCGGTTCTGATGAGAACTGGCAAAACGTTTGACGAATTCATCCATGTTGAGGGACCGTGCAATCCTTGACTGAGAATCCCTAGGTGACTTAACCTGTCATCAGACATTGTTGTCCTAAGGTGGGTTTTAATCAATTTTAATGCAGAGAAGCTTCTCTCGCAAGTTGCATTGCTCACTGGTGTAACAAGAGAAATTTTACAAAGTTGAAATAACTCATGAAACACCTCTTTATAAGGTTCCAGAAACACAACAAATTCAAGGAGATTAGATGGTATGTCACCTCCACTTTTGCAAAATAAATAATATAAAATAATAGTATAATTTTAAATGCGTCATATCTCTATGAAAATGCACAATTAAGAAAATTGCACAATTAAGGGAACAAATCAGCTAACTGACAGCAGCTAACGAAAATGTTTAGTTTAAAATATAGGTCTGGCCTACCACTGGGTCCTTTTGGAAGAGCAAATCTGGCGCTCGATGACATCTTCTGTCAGCTCTGGCTCACTGTCTTGCTCAGAGCCAGAGGTCTCTGTGTCATCCCTTAATACATCTATTTACAACACAATCCATTAGTTCCCATAGAATAGTGAAAACACACACACATACACACACACGTTTTTGTGAATTGTGAGGACATTCTATAGGTTTCCATTGTTTTTATACTCTACAAACTATTTTCTATTGCCCTAATCCTACCCTCACAGGGAACATTAAAAAATATTTATAAGCCTTTTGAAAAACGGGGGCATGGACAATGTCCTCATAAGTCACCTTCTCCTGAAATACCTGTCATACTCATACCATTATACAGATTTGCATCCTGATATGTCACAAAGATGCACACACATACAAACACAATGAAAGTGTTTAGAAAACCCAAATCTATTTCATTACCAACATACAGTTCAAAATATGAAAATATAATAATTTACTCATCATCTACTCACTTTGTTGTGAGTTAATAAGTAATGACAGGATTTGTTTTTTTTAGTTGAACTTTCCTGAAGCTCAGCTTAAATTCTAACATTGGTTGTTATTGGTTGCCTAGTAGATGCTCTGATCTGCTGGTGAACCTGAAGTCTGACCACACTGACTCTGATGTGGGATCCAGTGCAAAGTGTCGGGTCTGTTTGAACCTGATCTGCCTGTTTGTGCATAAAGAAGTCTGATATCTCGCCCTTTCTTTTCATGTTTAATTGACCCTGTGCAAAAATATTACAGTCTGGTTACATCTGATCCAGGTAGAAACACATTTATCCTAATTAAAAATATCCATTATCATACCTGCACATTAAAATCAGCAACCGATCTAAATAACATTATTCTGAAGAAAGTATATGAGCTGGCTACTCCATTTCAACTCAGTTTAACTCACAAACAGCTAGCCTAACATTACTTTCCCATATTAGCAAAATATTTGAGCATCGTAAATTAAATATAATAACTTACATACATGGTATGTGCATGTAATACTAGCACAGATGAAGTAACTGTCTGAAGTGCGAACTGATCTCTCTAATCTCATTAAGTTAACTAATGTCCTCGGCGCCTCCTTAACTTACACAGTGGATAATAAACGTTACTCAGCAAACAAACCTTATAATAAACTATAACACGTATTTCAAATATGATGTTTTATTATTCGTCTTACCGTGAAACCATGCTCTTGTCTTCGGCTCGTCTTTGATTTGAAAATATCTTGAGCAGCGTTGCTGGCAAAATTCAAAAACTTCTTTAGACAAATGAGATGTCAATCAGCATCAGGAACTGCCAGCAGCAAATAAAATTTTGGGGTGGCCAATCGGATGTCAGGGGTGTCCAGTGCCACTGGTACAGATGTGTAATGCTATAGACATGTAATATTTATAATTTTCTAAAATAATTTTAACTGCTGATTCAAATACATTTACTTGAAGAATTTAAAGAACATTAATGAGTTGACCTCCCTCTCCCCAATGTGATGTTATTTTATTTTATTTTTATTATTCTGACAGATTCAGGTTTGAATCCATTAAA